>SKCR01037278.1:0-132662 GCA_019454045.1 Zanthoxylum bungeanum
CATTTACTTTTCAACAATTTACTTTTCAGCAATTTACTTTCAGTAATTTACTTTTCAGCATTTACTTTTCAGCATTTAATTTTCAGTATTTAATTTCAGCATTTAGTTTCCGTCATTTACTTTTCAGCAATTTACTTTTCAGCATTTTTACTTTATGTCTTTTACTTTTAAGTCTTTTCTAGCCCTAGTTATGTGTTAGTTATCTGGGGTTGTGATGAATTCTAATATCACCGGTTTATAAGGGGTTATTTTATAGTTTGGGTAATTTAAAAGTTTACTTATTAAGTCTTAAGCTTAATGCTTCTTGTTGTCTAATCACTAATAAGATTGATGTGGTAAATCTAAAATGAACTAGACATAGGGATTTTAGGTTTAAGCCTTAGACTTAATAGCCCACGATCTTCCTTGAGGATAGATAACCCTTTAATAGATTTCCTTACAGGATAGACATATACCTGTCGGGCGGGGGTAGCCATAATTGGAACTTAAACTTAATGAATCCAGATAATTTGGTTGACATAGATATATGGTTCAATTGGGTTAAAGTGGGTATTTGCGTCTGACCATCGACAGAGGCTTTTGCATAATTTCGTGTTCCAGGTTAGTAAACTGATTTATTACACAAACATTAAATAATCACTTCATCTTTTAAAAGATATTAGAATGATTCACAACCCTAGATCTTTGTGTCTTTTGTTATTTTCCTTAGTATTTTCTTTTGTCTTTTTATTTATTTATTTATTTTGCAAAACTACAATCAACCAAATCAATCAAGCAATCATTCTCTTCACCCTCAATTAGATTTTTGTAAATAAATAGATTCAATAATTAATAACAACAATAGGAATTAAGTCCTCGTGGGATCGATATTTTTATACTACTTGAACGATACGTGCGCTTGCGTTATACGTGTGTGTTTACGCCGGTCACTGCAACCACAATGGGTCAGTATGATGCATGATATGCTTGTAGATGCATGTGATACAGGGCTTGTTCATGCAACATACGTCCTCCCAACCTGATCTCTCCCACACACGTGGAAAGCTCATATATGCCCTAGGTTTGGCTTAGCTCTTGCACCAACATAGGGTATGTGAGCTCGCTCTCTCCAATTCTAAAGGGTAAACCTTGGCTACTTTGGTTATTTTTCATTGTTAAAAGACAAAGGCCACCCATTTATAAAATCACTAGGCCTTACATGGGTATCATGCCACTGTCTAAAAATGATGAATAGGAACTTCGATAACCATGGTCATTTGGGGATGGGCCGAGAAATATTTAGGAACGTTCAAATGGGCCAATGCAAGGGTGTACCTTTTATTTTAGGGCATTTGAACCTTAACTAAATATTTTATGCCCAACAAGGTTGTCATATAAGTTGGCATATAGACATTTCAGATTAATTGGTCTAATTATCTTGAAATGCAAACTTGTCCCAGTTGAAAAGGCCTAACAAGTTTACGCTCCATGGTAACAGGATCAATCCACTTCAAATAGTTAAGGCCTAAACATAAGCAATATGGAGGTCTATTCCCAGGGAAAAATAACTATTGGCTCATATGTGGGCTCATTAGGGTTACTGTGAGACTCTCATTGGCAAAAGGTTATCCATAACTAGGTCTCCTCATCCAAGGGTTGAAACGATCAATGGACGCGCCTTTTTTATACCTCGATGGTACGTACCAACGAGTGATGGGTATCATCACATAACAACCATCGCCTTGAGTGAAAGCGATTTCACAATATGTAACACCATCAAGTTTAAAAGGTATGCAAAAGAATGAAGATATGATTCACCTCAATCTTTCCATGAATACTACAAGGCATGTTTCAGGGTTGATTCTCTATCCCCCAGTGAACTCGCCATCTGTAAGAGCGAAGCAGGGTTTACCGTTATGCCGATGACATTGGCTACCATGACACTGTTGGGCTCACAGCCCGTAGAGAGTATGGATTATCCCACGGGGGACTTTCCGGAGAATGAAGAAGTCGCCAACCAATATAAGACACTGGGAATGATTTAAGGCTGCACTACAACCCTCGCAAGGTCCGACCTTAAAATCGTTTGGGTTCGAAATAATCTTCTACTGATGCCAATATAATATCCAGACTCAAAGGAGGATCCAAATGTCTTATAATGCATAAATCACACAAATGATAAATAATATCATAACAAAAAGAAATACATGTCTTACAGCAGTCAAAAGATAAAGCAAAACAGATTCACTGGGTTGGACTCACAGAATACTGGCTGAATTTAATTATATGGTTGGTTCATATTTAAGTGATGTTCGGCAAGACTTGTAGGAAGTTTGGCCGGATTTTATTGCATAACCAAAAATGCAGGCTCATGCAAACATTTGATTATAAATTCCATATTACAATAATGAGGAAATAATCAATGCAGGCATTAGTAGTGATAACAGTGAACCAATTAACAACCATACATTAAATAGAATAATAATGAAAACAGAAGTAAAATCGTGTGCATCTATTTTATGGTGGAACGTGGAGTTGTATCCAGAGAGCAAACCATACCACCGTATATTTAGATTCGTCTATACAATCTACGTTCGGGTTTCCATCCTATATACCATGAGAAACGTGAGGCTGACTATAGTC
Source organism: Zanthoxylum bungeanum (assembly GCA_019454045.1). Classification (NCBI taxonomy): domain Eukaryota; kingdom Viridiplantae; phylum Streptophyta; class Magnoliopsida; order Sapindales; family Rutaceae; genus Zanthoxylum; species Zanthoxylum bungeanum. Next base: position 2,623 of record SKCR01037278.1, read on the forward strand.
ATCATATGGCCAGACTTTTTATATGACCAATATATGTCCGACCGGACATACAAGATGTCCGGCCAGATATAAGACGTTAACAAAACATCGAGTTTTGAATGCGGAGTTTAAGTTTTAAAGGCCCTCAAGTCATACCTAAAGCGTTACTCAGCTCCGAGAACATTATTGAAAGTCAAGTACGTTGTTTTGATCTTCTTGTTGGAAGGAATCATAGGGTTACTGTGTTTGGGAATCTTGTAGGATTTTATTGGGTTATTAGTTTTTTTATGAGTGAGGCTCGTTCCTTGCTCTATGTGTCTCTTTTCTATTGCTAGTGTTTCTATTGCATAAGTTTCCTCTCTTCTTCAATGAATCCCCTGTGAAGAACGTAGTGTTCTTTTATAAAGCTAAGACTGTGGTTATTAGGGAAAGGATCCCATTGATAAGGAAAACAACTATTAAGAAAATAGACAAATAGGTTATTTGGGAAATTAATTAAGAATGAATGCTCTGTGTTATGCAAACCAGTTAAAAGGGAAAGAAAATCAAGTCTTTCTACTATTCTGAAAACCCGATATTTATCCGGCTAGACTTTAAAAACATCAAGCCGAACATTATAGTTTATGCCCGGCCGGACATAGATGATATCCGGCCAAAACACCAGCTATTGGATTTTCGGGATTTCTTTCTTTTCCAGCATTAAACCTTGCAACTTTCTTCAACTCTTCAGTTGCGTCCTCATAAGAGACTCATCATCGGGCTTTTCTGTAAAAATACAATCTCTACACACAAATTTGGGCCTTTTGTGAGTCGGATGATTGATGATACGACTTTATGATTCTCTTTCCTGATAACTGGAACATTTCTGATACCTTCATTGTCTTTGATTTGTTTGAGTATCTCGAGGATGAAGCAATATAGCCAGCGAACTCGAAGGTGAGTTATTTCTAAATTGGAGGGCTTGATGTAGTGGCATGCTCGTTTGAACGAGATTTCATGTCGTTCGGACGAGGTGATAGGGGATGTTCGTTCGTGAGTCATTCGAACTAGTCTATTTGTTTGAACGAGCTTCTGCATAGTTCGAACGAATGGAGTGCAGCTTTTTATTTTTTATTTTATTTTTCAGTTTCAGTTTTAATTCAATAATGTTCATAGATGTACAAGTAAAGTTATTAGGGTTAGTTTATAATTATAGTTTTATTATAAAAAAATGATTCTTAAATACTTATTGTTACCTTAAACTTCAATTTTATCAATGAACTCAGTTTTTATTATAGAAATTTCAGGTTTGTCTTTTATCTTTATTTTTCAATGATAAATGTGGAAAATAAACAAGACCGAGAACCAAAATTTAAATCTGAACAAGATAAGGAATAGGAAACAGATTGAAAGAAGGAAAGATTGTTCAAATAAGATAAGGAGATCTAAAATGACCAAAACACTTTAAGAGTATTCTTAGAAGAAAGCTGTAAGATCTAAACACAAAAAAAAAAAAAAAAAAAATTCCCATAAACTATACTCATCCATATTATGAGAGAGATATATTTTTTTTTTTTTGAAAGCTATTGCAACCCTTTGAAAATGCAACTTATACACGTTGGAAAATTCCATACACATCTATGTTTGTTAAGCTATTTGTTTTTAAAAAATAATACTAAAAATAAAAATCCATTTGTTTTTTGTTATAAACACATTTTTAAATTTACCAAGACAAATCATTTCTACATTACAAAACAAATATAAAAAACGACATTCGGAAATAATACCATATACTCCCAAAATCTCTCTAATGAGTTTGGAAGGTGGGCAAATGGAGACAAGATTATGTGAAAAACAAGGGCAAGAGACTTTTCCGACAATGTGGACTTTTATGTAAACTCATTATTTTAAAAAATATTTATATTGTCAATTCCCCCTAACTAAAATTCATTCGAAAATGATTTGTATATGTATCACACATACAATAGCCACCAACCCGGATATGGATCCTGGTCTTTTGATAGATGTGAGCCTTAAAATTTTGGACCCCGTAGATTTATGTTTATAATTAACTAGAAGAGTATTCGCTTGTTGCGACGGTTTTAATTATTAAAAAAGAAACTGAGATTTATATTTATGCATCAAAAGTCCATCATAACAAACATTAATTACATAAACAATTGAGATTAATAAACATTAGAACTATATCGAATCATGTTGATGTATGTACCAACATGAGAGAATTAAATAAGTAAAATGAAGAGGAGATAAATTTTCCTTTAATTCATTCTAAAATAGAAAATGTCTATCTTATTATATTGTATATGTATTTGTAGACATAACAATAATAAATAATTCACATTTAACTTAAATCAGTAATTGTATTAGCAAATTCATTTACTTAAATATTACAAATAAATTCATTAGATCAAGTTCATTCACTTTCTACAAATAATAAATACATTCATTAGATAAAGTTCATTCACCTACTAAATATATCAAATATTTAAAAGTTTCCATTAGTTAAGGTTATTCACCTATTAAATGCACTAAATGTTTCAAAGTTTCAAAGTGACATGTGGCAACATTTAAATCTTCTTTGTAATCTTTTATGAGTACCCAAATTATGGTTGTAAACTTTTATATCAAACACTTGTGTGAAAATCCCTTGTGTGAGTGGGTATACTCTCAAGGGTGGATTTGTGTAAAAGGTTAAGATGAGCCTTGGATAAAAGACGTCTATTATATAGGTTTGGGAGTGAGCCCGGAAAACTCTCTGTGTAAAGTGCAGATTCATTTTAATAGTGGAAAGCTTCAAGTGTGGCTTGTAGTAATGGACATAAGCAGGAGTTGGCCGAACCATTATAACTCCGGTGTCAATTTCTCTATCTTTATCCCATTTATTTATTGCAAGTTTTATATTATTTTTCCATATCATATATTAATCTTGTCAATATTAAATATGCTAATTGGGAAAATTGATTTCTAAGGTTAATCGGTAAAGCTACTAACTAAGTAGCTTAAAATTGAAAATTGATTTCTAAGATTAATTATATGTCTTGTCCGGATTTAAATGATGTTTGACCGGACGTGTAGGAAGTCTGGCTGGATTTTACTGTGTAACCAAAAACGCAGGCTCATGCACACAGATAATTGCAAATTCCATGTTAAAGTAATGAGGCAATAACCAATGCAGACAACAGGCATTAGTAATGATAACATTGAATTAAATAGCAATCATATATTAAACATATTCATAATGAAAAAAAAAAAGTAAAACCATGCATACATGTTTCGTGGTGGTATGTAGAGTTGTATCCCAAGTGCAAACCATACTACCATCCATTCTGATTCGGTTGTGGAATCTACGTCAGGTTACCATCCTATATACCACCAGGAACTCTAGGCTGGCTATAACTGTCATACGGCCAGACTTTCTGTATGATAGATGTACGTTTGGTCGAATATACGACGTTAACAAGACAATGGGTTTTGAAAGCGTAGTTTAAGTTTTAAGGGCCCTCAGGTCGTACCTCAAACGTTACTCAGCTCCGACAACATTGCCGAAGGTCAAGTTCATTGGGTTGGTCTTCTTCGTCGAAGGAATCAGAGGGTTACTATGTTTAGGAATCTGGTAGGATTTTACTGGGCTATTGGTTTTTTTATTAATACGACTCGTTTTTTGCTCTTTGTGTCTCATTTCTAATGTTAGTGTTTCTATTGATAATGTTTCCTCTCTTCTACAATCAATACCCTATGAAAATTACAGTGTTCCTTTATAGTGCCAAGGTTGTGGTTATTATGGAAATGATCCTCTTCGGTAAGGAAAACACTTGTTAAAGAAAAAGGTTATTTGGAAATTGATTAATAATGAAGGCTTTGTATTATGGAAACCAGTTAAAAGGGAAAAGAAATTGAGTCTCTCTGCTATTCTAAAACTTGATATATATCCGGCTAGACTTTAAGAACATCCGGCCGAACTTGATGATTTATGTCCGGCCGAACATAGATGATATCTCGCCAGAACTTCGGCTATTTGATTTTTTGGGGTTTCTTTCTTTTATAGCATTAAACCTTACAACTTCCTAAAACTCTTCAAGCGCATCCTCATAAAAGACTCATCATCGGGCTATTTTATAAAAATTCATTGTCTATAGTAGCCCCCACTTTGGTAGGCATATGCATTGTATGATTGTGAAAAGTCTATCAAAGTTATGCATGTATTTTTACTTACATGGATCGTCTGGCATCACCTGACTTACCTCTGCTATATACTGATGCTTGTTAATAGAATTTATTGGTGGTTTGATAGTTGACGGACCCTCAGGTACCATGATGTTTTGATCAGTTGGAATGGGAATGCGCACTCGGGCCTCCGATGCTTCGATCGATTGAAATGGAAATAGGCATTCGGGCCCCCGATGCTTATATTAGTTTAAGGTGCTTCGAACTCGAATGAGATGAGATGGACACACGGACCCTCGATGCTTCGATTATTTGAGGTGCTTCGACCTCCGCTGAGATGAAAATGGTCACCCCGACCTCCGAAATTTCGATCAATTGAGGTACTTCAACCTTTATTGAGATGAAAATGGGCACTTGGGCCCCCGATTCCTCGATCAGTTGAGGTGTTTCAAACTCCGCTGTGATGAAAATAGGCATCCAGGCCTTCGATGCTTTGATCTATTGCAGTGTTTTAACCTGTGCTGAGATGAAAAAATTGACACTCGGACCCCCGATGTTTCGATCGATTGAGGTGTTTTGACCTCTGCTGAGATGAAAATGGGCGTTCGGGCCCTTGATTTCGATCAGTTGAGGTACTTTGACCTATACTGAGATTAAAACAGGTACTCAGACCCTCGATGATTTGATCAGTTAAGGTTTTTCAACCTGTACTGAGATAAAAATGGGCATCAGACCCCGATGCTTCTATTGATTAAGGTTTTTCGGCCTCCGCTGAGACGAATATGGGCACTCGGGCCACTATGCTTCGATCAGTTAAGGTGTTAAACCTTTATTGAGATGAAAATATGCACTCAGACATCCACCGGTATATAAAAATCAGGTTCGCTTCCTTCTTATTCACCGTGTTTACCAAAATCATCTATGAGAGCTCCATAATTCCCTTCTTCAAAAAATATCTTCAGAATTTTCCCTCATCATATTCTTCTAGTAGAGGTATATACTGCCACTTTTAATCCCTTTCTACTTGTTTATTGGTTGATGACTGACCTTGGATCTTGTTTTCATGTCATAGGCCATGGCATATGAGTTCAGTGTACTGGCTCGGCCTTTCCCTATCTCCAAGGAAGAAGTCAGATTTCTCGGCCTATCCCAATGGTTTGAATCCATTGTGAGATCACCTGAGTTCTATGATATAGTCGTGCATCAAGCTCGTCTGAATGAGCTCAATTGGGACATGGTAAGTTTTCTTCTATCTTGCCTTTCTGACTCTGTCTCTTATATTGTTTCGCTAACTCTTTTCCTTGCATCTTTTAGCTTGACATAGTTTGGTGGGGACCCATTTGGATGACCTGTCAAAGTTCATCCACTCTTCTTTCAGGAAGAGTGATCTATACTTGGTTCTTCTGAGTACAGACCAATGGCTCTAGTATTAAGGCGAGCGGGTGCATTCTTGGCATTTGGACCCCAGGCTCACAGGATTCCAGCCTCCCCACCTTTTTTTATTCTGTAGGCTTTAATTAGAAGGGGAGGACCTATCAGTCACTCTACACGGTCTCCCGGCTAGTGACTTTCTTGTTGAGGGTGATTACTAGCGATAGGATCGCACTTCTCTTTTTGGCTCATTGCCACTTTCCGATCGTCGATGAGCCACTCAGGTACGAATTGAAGCTTTTCTATGTTCTCCTTTTACTTTTTGACTTGACATCTCTTGTTGACGTAACCTTTGTCGAAGGTTCATGGACGTGATCATGGAACTCATTTTGCTCACCTACCTTTTGATGGTGACGATGAAGTTGGTGAGCCTAATGCGAACCCAGCAGCATCTCGAGTTGTTCGGCGCAAGGCTCATTCTTCTCAATGAGGTTCGTCTCCTACTACTGCATCTACTTCGACACCCGTTGCCCTTCCTAGTGTCATCCCATGTTCAGTGGGTTGCTGGCCGGACTTAACTTACATGATCTGTAATGATGCCTGAATGCATGAGGTTTGGTCTTTTTCTCTGGCGTAAATACAGTCTTTGACGCTTTCACATGCGAACACCAATCATGTAAGTATTCCTAACTATTCATTTTTTCTCTTTCCTTGTCTTGAATAATAATCGATCTTTTTGCAGGTCCCCGTCGACTTCGTGGATCATTGTCACCACTTAATGCAAGTAGCTTAGGTCGAGCTAATTTAACAAAGTTTATCCCATTAGATACCAGCCAAGAAACTCTAGCTTTTATGCATGATTTCCTAACTTATTTCTATGTTTCTAATTGTAGCATTCTGTTTAGGAGCTATAATGGTGGATTAGGGAGCAAGAGCAACAGCAGTAATATGACATGTCGAGCCAGTGTTCTTCCTCTGTGCAGACCGCCACTAAGAGATGGGAGGTTCGTACTAAAGAGCCACATTCTCGAGACTTGCCACGAGAGCCTACACCTGAGGATGAGGAGTCCGAGAGGATGAAGCCGACGAGAGGGAATCTTCAAAGAAGTGTATTTGTTCTTTATTTTGTTTGTTTTGTATTGTTTTTTTTGTTGTAAAAACTCATTTTGTATGAACTTCATTATATAATGGAAATACCATTTATTCATTATTGTATTCATCATTTTTTTTTACAATGCATCATATGGACATGAAATCAACCAATGCATCGCATGAACAAGAAGTCGATGCTATACAAGTCTTTTGCCTACATTCGACCGTACAGAGGGTGAGTCTGCCAGATTTTCCTAACATATGTAGCCAACCATTGAGTGAAAGTCCGGCCGGACTTCACACGTTATCCCAATGGTGATAGGACTCCTCCTAAGTTCGGGAATCTAAACCTTACTTGGTTTTCTTCCAAACTTATATATAGGCTTCGACCTTTCTCTCCTTTGACTGCAAAAGTCCCCCCTTCTTTTCCATTCTTTATTCCAGAGGCTTCTCGCTCCTCCTAGCGCCATCATTCAAATGACCCAACTATTGGTAACGTCCGATACTTTGAAACTCATCCAGCCGGACATTGCTTACATCCGATCAAGCATACTAAACATTTGGTTGCACATGTTTATACACATGAATCGTGTCCTGTAAGACCTCGTTATAGCACTGATCCGCAGGATTACTGATTGGTCGACCCCAGATTTGGCCCCATTTTCCACATTGTGTTACCACTATCGAATCAATATAAAGTACAATTTTCGGAAGGGCTTTACTCTTGCAGGTATGCCATAAATATTTCCTATAACGTCCTTGCAAATTTTTAACCAAGTGGGCCGCTCTATTTTAGACTGGGTCGTTCTTTCAGGTTTTCGACTCAACTAGCTAGACACATTTCTTTTCTATTTCATTTTTTTTATTTATTTTTTTTACTTTTTTAGGTATGGCTGCAAGAGAAATTGAGTCTCATCACTCCTCTGTTATCATCCATCTTTACCTCTTACGGACCACGGCACCATTTAGCTCGTGTTGTGTTAAAGAATAATCTATTTTATGACACATGGAATGGAACAAGTGTCTGGTGCCGAGATTTTATGGATGTGCCATGGTGGTGTCTCAGCCATGTTACTATTAAATTTTTCGAGCATTATGTGCCTCTCTTAGGCCTCCCTGCTAGTTCATTATATCTCCCTTCAAGGCTCCACGAACAGTGTGAGTGTTCTCCGTACCTTGTTCTTAAGAGGCGCACTTTTCAATGGGGTCTTATGTCTCATCGTCTCTTGAAACATTTCCGTGAAAAGTGGATCCAGCATCGTGTCTCGACTATTAACACCCCAGAATCTACCCATGCACCAAATAACCATGGGTCCCCAGCTAGTTCTTTGGATTAGAACCCTGCACTGAAAAGACAAATACGATGATTTATGCATACTTGTTTTGAATTTTCTCGTTTGGCTACGATTTTGCATTTATGAATATTTTGAGCTTTATTTCAATAAAAATTTGGTTATTATTTTATTGTAAAGGGTACACATGTCATTAGTTGGTCATTTCGAGTTTTCTAACTAACTATTTTTTCCGCTCACTTATACCTAAGTTTTACAATCGATGTGTATGGACTATTAACACCCCAGAATCTACCTTTACATAGGCCGTCATTTGTGGATTTTCAACCTAACGAGTCTTTTTTATTAAAGGTATTTTTTTAGCCTATCCAAGTTGATGGGTCTGTGAACTTGTTCCTTTCAAATTATACAATCGCACTATCCTGTTCTTCAAAATCTTCTTAACTAAATAGGGTCATTCCCAATTGGGCTTGAACTTTTCCCTTGGATACATTGTCAATGTTCTTGACTGTTTCACCACCACATCCCCTTCTTTAATCTAGTCGGGCTTGACCTTTTTGTTGAAAACCTGAGCTACTCTCTTCTGGTATAATTGGGTGTAATACAGTTGCATCATCCTCTTTTCATCCAACAACATCAACTTTTCGAACCTTTTCTCGACCCACTATTGTTCGGAAAAATTTGCCCCTATCATAACCTGCATCGATTGCACTTCAATTTCTATTAGCAGCACCGCCTCCATCCCATAAACTAAAAAATAGGGTGTGGCTCATGTTGCGGTTTCGACCTAAGTTATGTACCCTATAACACAAATGGTACCTTATCTGGCAAATCCTTGTAAGTTTCTATCATTTTCGCCAAGATCGTCTTTAGAGTTTTGTTAGTGGCCTCTATTATCCTATTTTCTTGTGGCCTATATGAAAAAAACTTATAATGTCCAACCCCATACTGTTGTAGCATGGCCTTGGTTTCTCCTTGAAATTGTACCCTACTATCCATTACCATATGGTACAACATCCTATATTGATAGATGATGTTTCATCATATAACCTTTACCATTTCTTTGGTTGTGACATTGCGGAAGGGCTCGACTTCTATTCATTTAGAGAAATAGTTTACGGCTACTACTATGAATCGGTGTCCATTGGTTGTTTGCGGTTTGAATTCACCGATCATATAGATACCCCATGCTAAGAATGGCCAAGGCTCTGATAATCTATGTAACTCCATCGACTATAAGTGGTTTAGGTTATCGTAGGTCTGACAGTCATGATAGCGTTTTACCAATTTCACGTAATCTATCTCCATGGAGAGCCAATAAAACCATTATCTCTTTATTTTTCTTGATAAATTAATCTCACTTATGTGTGACACACACACTCCTGTATGGATTTCTTCTATCACCTTCTTAGCTTCCTCCTCCTTCAGACATTTCAATTGTACTCCATTGGACTGCTGCTTATACATATCTATCTTCAAGCTGATAAATTGAAAAGCTAGCTTCTAGATGGCTAACATGTCCTTTCTACTAGCTCCTTCCAGAAATTCCCCACGATCCAATAAGTTTTGGATGTCATAGTACCATGGTTTTCCATCTTCTTCTTCAATCTCCATGACCTTTCCACTTCATAGCTGGGCTTATTGGCCGTAGTTAATATCAAGGGTCTCATGGTTAGTTTTTCTGGAATCTCCCATGTTGAAGCTAGAATGGCCAAAGCGTTCGCCATTTGGTTTTCCTCCCTAGGCGGGTGTTGCAATATGCACCCCTGAGATGCTCTGTATCAAAGTCTTGAGGTGGAATAAATACGACCTCAATCTTTCTTCCTTTAGTACCCAATCTCCTCGTAACCGGTGAATTATCAACAATAAGTCTCCAAAGACTTCTACATCTTCTACTCTCAGGGCTACCAATGTTTCTCTATTCTGAATGTACACGCCTCATATTCAAGCATGTTGTTAATGACTGTAAAGGTTAACCCCTTTAGTTGTAGGTAAAGTTTCACCATCCGAGGTTACCAGTATGATTTTGATGGTTGCTCCCTTATAATTTCAGCTCCATCAAAGTATATTTTCCAGCCTTGAATAGTTATCACCTTCACTTTCTCGTCTAGAAACTCATATTCATACCTATCTCCTTCAATAGGTTGTTGTGATAAGAATTCTGCCATGATGTGTCATTTAATAACTTTCTTATTGATGTACTATGTATCGAACTCGTCAACAACACCAACCATCTTCCTAACTTCCCAACCAATGAGGGTGCTGATTGTAGATACCTCAATGGGTTTTCTTTGGTGACTACTTGTATCTTGTAGGATTGGAAATGGTGTATTAGCTTTATGTAAGCCCATACTACTGCCAAAAAGATCTTTTCTAATCTTGGTAGCACATTTTGTTGGGCAACATCTTATTGCTAATATAATAGATTGCGTTCTCTATCCCTATATCATCCTCATGTACCAACATCACCCCCTTGTGCTTCGATTTCCACTACAATATATAAGACAATGAGTTTTCCAGGCCTATGCGGTCTCAATACTGGTGGATTGATTAAATATTTTCAAATATTTTCAAAAGCCTATTGGCACTGCTCATTCCACTCCACGAGCTGATCCCTCCTGATAAATTCAAAGATCGGTACATATATTGATGTTACCTTTGCGATAAATCATCTAATATACTGTATATTTCCTAAAACAATCCATTACTTCATTCTCTGTCTTGGGAGCGGGTTTTTCTGTTATTGTCTTGACCTTCCCCGAATCTATTTCTATCCCTCATGCACCTATTATATGTCATTGACCATCTTGGGGTTGAGCTTCAGGTTGTAATTGTCCACTCTTTGAAGGAATTTTTCTAATGCAGCAAAGTGCCCTTCTCGGTTTTCTAACTTGACCATCATGTCTTCCACGTATACTTCGACCTTCTTATGAATTAATTTGTGAAATAGGGTAGTGGTCATCCGTTGATAAGTAGTCCATGCGTTCTTCAGCCCAAAGGGCATTATTTTATAGCAATAGATTCCTCATTCTGTAATGGAAGTTGTTTTATATTTATCTTCTTCTGCCATAAATATCTAATTGTACCTTGAAAATCCATCTACAAATGAATAAATGGCTGACAAGGCTGCACTGTCCACTAGAACATCTATGTGCGGAATATGAAAGTCGTTTTCTGGGTAGGCCTTGTTGAGGTCTCTATAGTCTACACAAATCCTAACTCTTCCATCCTTCTTCGAAACTGGTATGATGTTGGCCCACCATTATGAATACTTTACCACTTCTAATAATCCTACATCTACCTGCTTCTTCACCTCTTCCTTAATATTCTTAGCCTATTATGGCCTCATCATTCGAAGTTTTTGCTTTAAAGGCCTTATGTTTGGGTACATAGATATCACGTGTTGTGCTATGATTTTGTCGAATCCCAACATGTCTTCATAGGACCGGGCAAATACTTTTGCATATGTTTTTAATAGGTTCTTTAATTTTTTTCCTCTCTTCAGGAGTAACCTCACTCGCAATTAGTATATTCTTTGGGTTCTCACATGTATAATTTTTTTTACTTGTTTAAGTTTTCTTCTTTTCGCATACATCATGACATACATGAAATGAGCATATTTGACATTAATTCCACTAAAACAAAAATATTTAACCTTGATACATTTTTTTTCGACAAGGTCAAATATTTTTGTTTTAGTTGAATTAATGTCAAATATGCTTATGTCATGTATGTCATGATGTATGCGAAAAGAATAATACTTAAACAAGTAAAAAAAATTTATTCATCTTATTAATTTTCAATGTAAAGTTACAATCAAAGAGTTTGGGTACATAAATATCTTCATAGTCTTCCTTCTCTTTGACCACAGCGGAGTCTTCTAGCTTTCACCATTCCTACTTGAACAATTGTTATTCTTATGCTACTTCTAGTTCGTTCTTCGATTTCAGTCTCTTATCCTTCTCTTTCTTTTCTCCTACTATTATCAAACTCCATTCCCAATCTACAACACCAGCAATGATTTCAAAGCCTGACATAGTGACACCATTGACTTCACACGATTTTGGAGCCCCTTAATACCCTACCTTCAAGAAATAGTCATCCAGTCTCTTTCCTTTCTTTTTCAATTATTTCATTTCTTCGTCTGAACGGTATCCCAATTATTTCCTAGTTGTCTGCCCTTTGAAATCTGGCAATGTACTTACACTTTAATCGTACACCCTCAGTCTAGTGTCAAACTTGTACTTCATCCTCTCCATAATTCCAGCTACTTTAGGGTCCACCCACTCTTCAAAAACTATGGCCACTTGGAACCTTGTTAACAATTGTACTTTTAAAGCAACGATAATGTTCTCTGCCTCAGCCTCAATGGTAATAGTTTCTCTTTCATGTGGGAACTTGATCATTGATGTGGTGTCGATGACACTCCTCCAAGTTTATGGAATCATGGTCTTTCCAAAAGCAAGGCTAAAGTGGCAGAGATATTTAGCACTGTGAATTTAACTTCATCTTCAATAGGACCTAACTTGACCATGGTCGTGAAAGTACCATTTATTTCCTACTTGCTATCATCATATACCTTGATCGCCATATCGGAAGGGGATAGCTCTTCAGCTCGAATGCCTAGTCTAGGTAAAATCCTTAGCGGGCAAACATTAATCAATGACCTGTCATCTAACATCACACGCGAGATCGTCTTACCTTAACTTCTGTTTTAATGAACAGTGGGCGGTTATGGTTTATTCATTCCATTGGGAGTTCTTCTTCAAATAAAGTGATTACCTATTTCTTCTCTCCATAGACAGATCAGATTACTGTTGTTGGGTTTTTCTCTGTGGGTAGCATTATTTTACACAAGGCCTTGACCATGGCTCTCATGTGTCCTTGAGATGAACATAACAATTCCCATGTACTTCTCTGGGCTCGAGTTTTCTTCAACTATTGGAGCACCGCATCATCTTCTCCATTTTTTTCCTCTCTTTTTTTGCCGCTTACTCATATTCCTTCGGTTTGTTTAGCAGCGTCAATGTAGATTCTGCCGCTTCTAGACATTCTTTTAACCTCTTCCTTGTCACTACTGGAAAACCTCTCCCAAAACTCATTACTTTTTTCAACTTCATTGTCACTATTGTCCCAAACTCCCATAATATAAGTCTATCGGTGGAAGGTTTGTAAGATATATTCTTCAGATAGGCCAGGGTTTATCATATAGGTTGGTGGTGGTGGGATGGCATTATGGTTAGGTAATGGGTTTATGTTTGTATTGGGTTGATGTTTTTTGAGGTCAGGTATTTTATGGCTATCGATGAGGTCTCAGATCTCGTGTTTGAGGCGATCGCAGTTTTCTGTGTTGTATTTTTTTTATTGGTGGAAAATACAGTATTGGTCTAGGTTGAGGTGGCGAGGTATGGGGTTTGACAATGGTTCGGGGTCTAGAGGCTTCAACAGATCTTGTCTCTTCAACTTTTCAAATACTCTCGACAGAGTCCTACCAAAGTTGGAAAATCTGCGATTGTGAATAGCAGCGACTTTAACATGAGTGGTCTTGGCTCCTAAAGGTCCACTGGGAGTTCTTTAGTTTTGGCTGTAGAACTTCATATTTTCAGTTTCTTCCTCTTCTTCTATATCAATGATTGTCTTCTTTAACTTTTTGAAATATGTAATCATTGAGGTCATTCTTCTCTACTTGTTATAGATATAGGGCTTAGTCCCCTTGATTATCTTCTTTATTTGATCCTTCTCGGAGGACCATGTTTGCATCTTTAGAAGCTGGCTTCTCCAACGGTCCACATACTCCTTGAAAAAAAAATTGGCTTTTGCTTGTTGTTCTCAAAGTAACGGAGTGAAACGTCTATCTCCATGTCTGTGATGTATTGGTTTAGGAAGGCTTCCACTAAGGCTCTTCAATCATCCTGTATTTTCTTATCAAGATTGTGGTATCATACCATTAGTGCTCCTTCTAATGACATTCCAAACATCTTTTGTACTTGGCATTGGGATAGTCCAGTCGAACTCATCAAAGAGACATATTATCGTATGTACTTTTTGGTCTCCGCTCCCCGTTAAACTTTTCCATTTTAGCATCTTAAACTGGGTGGGTAACTGCTTCTTAAAAGCCATGGCGTTGTAATATAGTCTTCACTGCTTCTATTTTCTCTTTCAACCTTTACAATTCAGCATCGGCCTGGGACTTGGACAATTTTCCCACAGCATATTATGTCATGTGTTTTTCATCATCTGGGACAGAGTTTCCCTCAATCCTACTATCGGGTTTCTCATGCCTCTTCTCGCTATTCTTATCCCCTGCTATTTGGATTTTGTCTTGATTGGCCATGGGATTGGTCAACATCTACAACAGTTATGTCATCTTGTTCATGGTGGCTTCTAGTTAGTCTACTCGAGAACTGTCAGTGTTGGCCATTTCTGCGCTTATTAGCTACTTCTTGACTAGTCTTCTTTTCTCTCTAACACAATGCTCCATTATGATGGCTGTAACCACAATGGGTCAGTATGATGCATAATATGCTTGTATGCACGAGATGCATGTGATATAAGGCTTGTTCACGCAAGATACATCCTCCCAACCTTATCTCTCCCGCACACATGGTAAGTCCATATATGCCCTAGGTTTGTCTTAGCTCGTGCACCAACATAGGGTACGTGAGCTCGCTCTCTCGTATGTTAAAGGGTAAACCTTGGCTGTTTTGGTTCTTTTTCATTATTAAGAGACAAAATCCGCTCATTTATAAAATCACTAGGCCTTACATGAGTATCGTGCCACTGTCTAAAAATGATGAATAGGAACTTCGATAACCATGGTCATTTGGGGATGGGCCGAGAAATATTTAGGAAAGTTCAAATGGGCCAATGTGAGGTGTACTTTTTACTTTAGGGCATTTGAACCTTAACTAAATATTCTATGCCCAACAAGGTTTTCATACAAGTTGGCATATAGATATTTCAAAGTAATTGGTCTAATTATCTTGAAATGCAACTTATCCCAGTTGAAAAGGCCCAAAGAGTTTACGCTTCATGGTAAGATGGTCAATCCACTTCAAACGGTTAAGGCTCAAACATAAGCAATATGGAGGTTTATTCCTATGGGAAAATAACTATTGGCTCACATGTAGGCTCATTAGGGTTATGGTTAGGCTCTCATTGTTGGAGGATTGTCCATAACTAGGTCTCCCCACCCAAGGGTTCAAATGACCAATAGACGATGTTTTTTTATACCTCGAAGGTACGTACCAATAAGTGATGGGTATCATCACATAACGATCCATCTCCTTGAGTGAAAGTGATTTCACGATATGCAACACCATCGGGTTTAAAAGCTATGCAAAAGAGTAAAGACATAATTCACCTAGATCTTTCCATGAATACTACAAGGTATTGTTTTCAGGGTCGATTCTCTATCCCCAGTGAAGTCGCCATCTATAGGAATGAAGCAGGGTTTACCGTTATACGTATGACATCGGTGACCACAACACTGTTGGGCTTGCAGCCCGTAGAGAGTATGGATTAGCCCACAGGGGACTTACCGGAGAATGAAGAAGTCACCACCCAATATAGGACACTGGGAATGATTTAAGTCTGCACTACATCTCTCGCAAGGTCCTACCTTAAACCCATTTGGGTTCGAAATGGTCTCTTACTGGTGCCAGTATAATATCCAGACTCAAAGGAGGATCCACATGTCTTATAAAGCATAAATCACACAGATGATAAATAATATCATAACCAAAGGAAATACATATCTTACAGCAGTCAAAAGATAAAGCAAAACGAATTCACTGGGTTGAACTCATGGAATCTTGGCTGGATTTAATTATATGGTTGGTTCGAATTTAAGTGATATCTGGAAAGACTTGTAGGAAGTTTGGCCGGATTTTATTGCGTAACCAAAAACACAGGCTCAAGCACACAGATGATTGTAAATTCCATATTACATTAATGAGGAAATAATCAAGACAGACAACATGTGTTAGTATTGATAATAGTGAATGAAATAACAATCATATATTAAATAAAATATTAATGAAAACAGAATTGTATGCATCTGTTTTATGGTGGTTCATGGAGTTGTATCCCGATAGCAAACATATTACCGTCTATTTGAAGTCGGCTATGGAATCTACGTTCGGATTTTCATCCTATATACCACGAGAAATTTGAGGCTGGCTATAGCCATCATATGGCCAGACTTTTTGTATGACCGATGTATGTCCGACCGGACATGTAGGATGTCCGGCCGGATATACGGCGTTAACAAAACATGGAGTTTTGTATGCGGAGTTTAAGTTTTAAGGGCCATCAGATCATACCCCAAGCATTATTCAGCTCCGAGAACACTACGAAAGGTCAAGTTTGTTGTTTTGATCTTCTTGCTAGAAGGAATCACAGGCTTACAGTGTTTGGAAATCTTGTATGATTTTACTGGGTTATTAGTTTTTTTATGAGTGCAACTTGTTCTTTGCTCTCTGTGTCTCTTTTTCGTTGCTAGTATTTCTATTGATTAAGTTTCCTCTCTTCTTCAATGAATCCTCTGTGAAGAACGTTGTTTTCTTTTATAAAGCTAAGACTGTGGTTATTAGGGAAAGGATCCCCTTGATAAGGAAAACAACGGTTAAGGAAATAGGTTATTTGGGAAATTAATTAAGAATGAAGGCTCTGTGTTATGGAAACCAGTTAAAAGAGAAAAAAAATCAAGTCTTTCTACTATTCTGGTAACCCGATACATATCCGGCCAGATTTTAAAAACATCCAACCGAACGTGATAGTTTATGCTCAGCCGGACATAGATGATGTCCGGCCAAAATACCAGCTATTGGGTTTTTTGGGTTTCTTTCTTTTCTAGCATTAAACCTTACAACTTTCTTAAACCCTTCATATGTGTCCTTATAAGAGACTCATCATCGAGCTTTTGTGTAAAAATACAATCTCTACACACAAGTTTGGGCCTTTTCTGAGAGTCGAAGGATTGATGAACGGCTTTATGATTCACCTTCCTGATAACTAGAACATTTTTGATATCTTCGATGTCTATCATTTGTTTGAGTACCTCTAGGATGAAGCTATATAGCCAGCGAACTCGAAGGTGAGTTATGTTATAATTAGGAGGGCTTGATATAGTGGCATGCTCGTTCGAACGAGATTTTATGTCGTTCGGACGAGGTGATAGGGGATGTTCGTTCGTGAGTCATTCGAACGAGTCTATTTGTTTGAACGGGTTTCTGCGTTGTTCGAACAAATGACGTGCAGTTTTTTATTTTTTATTTTATTTTTCAATTTCAGTTTTAATTCAATAATGTTCATAGATGTACAAGTAAAGTTATTAGGGTTAGTTTATAATTATAGTTTTATATAATTATAGTTTTATTATAAAAAAAGATTCTTACACTCATTGTTACCTTAAACTTCAATTTTATCAATGAACTCAATTTTTATTTAGAAATTTCAGGTTTGTCTTTTATCTTTATTTTTCACTGACAAATGTGGAAAATAAACAAGACCGAGAACCGAGAACCAAAATTTAAATCTAAACAAGATAAGGAATAGGAAACTGATTGAAAGAATGAAAGAAAGAAAGATTGTTCAAATAAGATAAGGAGATTTAAAATGACTAAAACACGTTGTTGACGGTTGATTTTGGTCTCAGGGTAATATGGGAATATCACCTCCGAGGTAATCATCCTTCAATAGGTAATTTGTTTGGTTATGGGGGACCAAAAGCAAATTTAGCGAGAGACGGATGAACACACCACTCGACAAAGAGATTTAACGTGGTTCGGTGGATTTTGGATCCGACCTACGTCCACGGACAAGAACAGGGTGGTACTTTTTATTACTCAAATGCGCTTCTCAGGTCTCTTCTTTTTTTGTTTACAAATCAGAGCTTGATGATTCTGATCACTAATTTTTTTGATGATGCCTTTTACACATACTAGGCCCTCCTATTTATAATAACACAGAAATCAGACTCCTATTTACATAAGGAATCCTAGTTGATCTTTAGTCCTCTTTCCTTGTAAGGATTCCTAGTCTGATTCTCCCTTCTCTTTTCTTATTCCTTTTCGGATTCTGACTTTATTTCCTTGTGAGAGTAGGATAATCCGCTTTATCTTATCCGCAAGAATAGGGTGTCGTCATCTTGAACACGACTCGATGTCCGGTCGGTCTTCATGAGGTCGGTCATGATAGCCATTTGAACTGAGAATGTTGTTGTCGATCTGATAATGCCCGGTCATCCGATCTCAAGTGGTCGGTCACCTATCATCAAGTGCTCGGTCTCTTACTGTATAGTGGCCGGGTCGGTTTTAATGATCTCGCCCAAGAAGGGAATTACCCTTTTTACCCCTGTCGTACTCTTTAAATAACATAGGTCCTGAAAACACCATCAACATATGTCCCCTAGTTCTCGGTAACAACGAGTTTGCGAGTTGATGCCGGGAACTATAAAAAAGATGGTGTGCTGATGAATCCGTCGGTGGTCACTCCAGGAAACGCAGAGAAATTGCATTCGTCATCAACTAAGTCTTATGTTTCTATCTTTTTATCCTCGGTTATTGGAGATGCTGACCCTATTCAGAACGATTCTCCACCTCAAAGCAAATTGCTTACTTGGGTCGTTCCATACGAGGAGATGAAGTTCCTCTTGTTGTCCAAACTAAAATAACTCCTCCTCTGTAATATCTGTACCAGAGATTTGGAGGTCCTGACCCCTGACTGATCCAATCTCGATTGTGAGGAGAAAATTTTGCCTCTGAGCTAACGATGATGTTCTCGGTGGCATGTGATCCTGTCTCGAGCTGTAAGAGATGCTCGGGCCTGGGGGAATGTTACGTCTCCAGTCCGAAGGACTGACTCGGTGGGACGCAACCCGACCTTGAGCTGAGAAAGGCACTTGGACCTGGGGGAATGTTACGTCCCCAGTCCGAAGGGCTGACTCGGTGGGACGTACCCCGACCCTGAGTTGAGAAAGGCACTTGGACCTGGGGGAATGTTACGTCCCCAGTCCGAAGGGCTGACTTGGTGGGACGTACCCTGACCCCGAGCTGAGAAAGGCACTTGGACCTGGGGGAATGTTATGTCCCCAGTCCGAAGGGCTGACTCGGTGGGACGCACCTCGACCCCGAGCTGAGAAAGGCACTTGGACCTGGGGGAATGTTACGTCCCCAGTCCGAAGGGCTGACTCGGTGGGACGTACCCCGACCCCGAGCTGAGAAAGGTACTTGGACTTGGGGGAATGTTACGTCCCCAGTCCAAAGACTGACTCGGTGGGACATACCCCGACCCCGAGCTGAGAAAGGCACTTGGACCTGGAGGAATGTTACGTCCCCAGTCCGAAGGGCTGACTCGGTGGGACGTACCCCGACCCTGAACTGAGAAAGGCACTTGGACCTGGGGGAATGTTACGTCCCCAGTCCGAAGGGCTGACTCGGTGGGACGTACCCCAACCCCGAGCTGAGAAAGGCACTTGGACCTGGGGGAATGTTACGTCCCCAGTCCGAAGGGCTGACTCGGTGGGACGTACCCCGACCTCGAGCTGAGAAAGGTACTTGGACCTGGGGGAATGTTACGTCCGCAGTCCAAAGAGACAGACTCGGTGGGACGTAACCCGACCCCGAGCTAAGAGAAGTAATAATGGCCTCGGCGGAACGAAATCCAACCCCGAGCCGAATAATCAAGTGGCCTCGGCGGAACGAATCCAGTCCAAGCCGATTAACCAAGTGGCCTCGGCGGAACGAATCCAGTCCGAGCCGATTAACCAAGTGGCCTCGGCGGAACGAATCCAGCCCCGAGCACTGTTTAATCCTTGGGACTTATTCAGATGGGAAGTGTATCCACCTTTGAAGCCCTATCGAGTCTGACTTGGGCGTCCCTTTGTCAGACCGACGAAAAAATAAAAACAAAACTTTCGAAGATAAAATCAAAAGGTGGGGGTGACTTAGCACCTATCCCAAAATAAAAAACGTTTTGCAAGCATAAAAAACAACATGGATGCCTCAAAACAGCGTCCCGCCCGAGGTCTCCAAAACATAATTCTGAATCTTTCAATTCAGTGTCCCGGCGAACCAGGATTCGGATCAGAAGAGCGTTTGAATGGTAAGGGCACATCATCTACACGTCGGTTCACTGGGGAGCCTGTGTATTGTATGAGGGCTCCTCCTTACCACGCTGGAGTAGGCACACGCCACAGGGGCACAACGCATCCCCGTGCTGTGTCTCTCGCGGATCCGGATGATGAATGGATCAAAGAGTGTCCGGACTACTAAGGGTATATTCCTCCTTAGTTCCGGCATCACTGGAGCTAGCAATCGTCACGGGTGTGTCATCACCCCCCGTGCTATGCTTTCCCACAGATCCATTACATCGGGTAGGTGAGGATCAAAAGAGTGTTCGACACATTAAGGGCATGTTCCTCCTTATGTTCGGTAACACTGGAGTAAGTAATCACCACGGGGGTATCATCCTTCCCTGTGCTATGCTTCTCACAGATCCTATGCATCGAGTATGCCCCTGAGGACCCCGAGCTAAGAGAGATACTTGGCTCTGGGGGAATTTTTCGTCCCCAGGTCAATAAGCATGACTCGGTGGGACGTAACCCGACCCCGATCTGAAAGAGGTACTTGGCTCTGGGGGAATGTCCCGTCCCCAGACCAATGAGTATTGACTCGGTGGGACGTAACCCGACCCCGAGCTGAAAACGGCCTCGGCGGAACGAGATCCAGCCCCGAGCCGACTAATGAAGAGGCCTCGGCGGAACGTAATCCAGCCCCGAGCTAAAAGAGGTACTTGGCTCTGGGGGAATGTCCCGTCCCCAGACCAATGAGCATGACTCGGTGGGACGTAACCCGACCCCGAGCTGTAACAAACATCGATCTCGGCGGTACAAGAGCAGACCCGAGCCGGAAAGAGGCATCGGTCTCGGCGGTACAAGAGCAGACCCGAGCCGTAAAGAGGCATCGGTCTCGGCGGTACAAGAGCAGACCCGAGCCGGAAAGAGGCATCGGTCTCGGCGGTACAAGAGCAGACCCGAGCCGGAAAGAGGCATCAGATCGGCGGTACAAGAGCAGACTTTTTTTTGGGATTTGTTGCCTTTCTTGCAACTCTACAAGGGTCACTACAAGCAAGGCTCTTCTTAATACATCCTCTCTGCATCTCAGCATTCCACGCATTCGACCGGATGACTTCCGCTATCAACTTGGTCGACCTAAAAAACCGAATGGTCTATGTACACACCGAGATAGCCTTCTTTCACCAAGTCTTCCACCTGCTCCCGCAGGTCTCTGCACCCATTCGTGGCATGTCCCCTTACGTTGTGGTCCTTTCTCTGATGGTGCTCCCTCTTCGGGATATTTTCTCCTCGTTTTCTAATAGAACGAATTTCCGGGCCACCTCCAGGGCGGTGGCGTAGTCCGGGGTGTCTTGGATCCTTAGGTGGGTCCATAGCCTCCCGACTTTCAAGGCTCCCTTCAAGCTTTCCAGGGCTTCGGGGGATTCATACCATCCGACTTCGAGTACCATATTATGGTATCTTTCAATAAATATTTTCAAAGGTTCATCGTCTCCTTGTTTCATAAGTCTTAGTTCTCCAATCGTTTTTCTGGGGACACAGGCCCCCTTGAAGTGTCGTATGAATGACTTTCTCAGTTGTGTGAAGCTGCTGATGCTCCTTGGGGCTAGGCTTCTATACCATAGAATGGCCGGTCCGGCCAGAGTTAGGGGGAACACTTTGCAGATGGCGTCCTCTGTTACCCCTTGCACCTCCATTAGTAGGACGAAACCTTCAATGTGGGTTTTGGGATCGGTATGGCCCTTGTATGGTGTCATGGTCGGCATGCTGAATCTTTTTGGGAATTTCTCTGATTTTATTTCTTCTGTGAGGGGGGACTCATCTTTGCCGTCCTGGACATCCCCTCTGTTTGCATTGGGGTATACTCCTCATTTGACCAGCTCCTCCCGTAACCAAGATTTCATGCTGCTGTCTTTGGTTCCATGCCGCCCCATGTGGTTTCTTTTCTTTCTGCTATTTCGGGAATGGTGCTTCTCGGGGTCGGTATCTTCTCGTACTTTTTCATTATATTCTTTTCCTCTTCCCCGGGTGTTGTGAGGGCTATCGTAGGAGGAGTCTGGTGACGATTTGTCATCTTCTCCCTCCCATGTGTCATCGGTCTGGGAATCTCTCTGCACTACCACGGATCTCACCCTGTAGGGTTCCCTCCTCCGGGGTCTGTCGTCTTCACTTGTATCGATAATTCTTTTTCCTTCTGCTATGTCGTTCCTTCGTCGGCTAGTCCCGGCCTCGAATTTTCCATTGTGTGCTCCTTCTATCCTTTCCAACCGGTCTACTATGGTTTTTAGCAGAGTTTGGCTTTCCTCCCTTTCTTTCCTAAGGTTCTCCTCAATCTTCTCCATCCAATCTGCAGCCGAGCTCCCTGATGGTTGGTGGTTTCCGTCTTCCGCCATTATCTCACTACGCGAGTTGCTTTTTGTTGAGTTCCCCACAGACGGCGCCAACTGTTGACGGTTGATTTTGGTCTCAGGGTAATATGGGAATATCACCTCCGAGGTAATCCTCCTTCAATAGTGAATTTGTTTGGTTATGAGGGACCAAAAGCAAATTTAGCGAGAGACGGATGAACACACCACTCGACAAAGAGATTTAACGTGGTTCGGTGGATTTTGGATCCGACCTACGTCCACGGACAAGAACAGGGTGGTACTTTTTATTACTCAAATGCGCTTCTCAGGTCTCTTCTTTTTTTGTTTACAAATCAGAGCTTGATGATTCTGATCACTAATTTTTTTGATGATGCCTTTTACACATACTAGGCCCTCCTATTTATAATAACACAGAAATCAGACTCCTATTTACATAAGGAATCCTAGTTGATCTTTAGTCCTCTTTCCTTGTAAGGATTCCTAGTCTGATTCTCCCTTCTCTTTTCTTATTCCTTTTCGGATTCTGACTTTATTTCCTTGTGAGAGTAGGATAATCCGCTTTATCTTATCCGCAAGAATAGGGTGTCGTCATCTTGAACACGACTCGATGTCCGGTCGGTCTTCATGAGGTCGGTCATGATAGCCATTTGAACTGAGAATGTTGTTGTCGATCTGATAATGCCCGTCATCCGATCTCAAGTGGTCGGTCACCTATCATCAAGTGCTCGGTCTCTTACTGTATAGTGGTCGGGTCGGTTTTAATGATCTCGCCCAAGAAGGGAATTACTTTTTTTACCCATGCCGTACTCTTTAAATAACATAGGTCCTGAAAACACCCTCAACACACGTCAAGAGTATTCTTAGAAGAAAGCTGTAAGATCTAAGCACTACAAAAAAAAAAAAAAAAAATCCCACAAACTATACTCATCCATATTATGAGGAGGTTTTTTTTTTTTTTTTAATGAAAGCTATTGCAACCCTTTGAAAATGCAACTTATAGAAGTTGTAAAAATCCATCCATATCTATGTTTGTTAAGCTTTTTTTTTTTTTTTTAAATACTGAAAATAAAAATCCATTTGTTTTTTTGTTATAAACTCATTTTTAAATTTACCAAGACAAATCATTTCAACATTACAAAACAAATATAAAAAACGACATTCGGAAATAATACCATATACTCCCAAAATCTCTCTAATGAGTTTGAAAGGTTGGCAAATGGAGACAAGATTATGTGAAAGACGAGGGCAAGAGACTTTTCCGACAATGTGGACTTTTTTGTCAACTCATTATTTTAAAAAATATTTATATTGTCAATTCGTCCTTGCTAAAATTCATTCGAAAAACACTTGTACATGTATCACACATACAATAGCCACCAACCCGGATATGGATCTGTATGGATCCGGGTCTTTTGATAGATGTGAGCCTTAAAATTTTGGATCCCTGTAGATTTATGTTTATAATTAACTAGATGCGTATCCGCGTTTGGCAACGGTTTTAATTATTAAAAAAGAAATTGAGATTTATATTTATGCACAAAAAATCCTTCATAATAAACATTAATTACATGAACAATTGAGGTTAATAAACATTAGAACTATATCGAATCAAGTTGACGGATGTACCTACATGAGAGAATTAAATAAGTAAAATGAAGAGGAGATAAAGTTTCCTTTGATTCATTCTAAAATAGAAAATGTCTATCTTATTATATTGTATATGTATTTATAGACAATAATAATAAATGCTTCACATTTAACTTAAATCAATAATTGTATTAGCAAATTCATTCACCTAAATATTACAAATACATTCACTAGATCAAGTTCATTCACTTTCTAAAAATGATAAATATATTAATTAGATAAAGTTCATTCACTAATAAATATACCAAATATTTAAAAAATTTCATTAGTTAAGTTTATTCACCTATTAAATTCACTAAATGTTTCAAAGTTTCAAAGTGATATGTGGCAACACCAAAGAAGATGCATGTTTCAAAGTTTTAAAATGACATGTGACAATACTAAAGAAGATTGGGATAAAAATATGTGTTAGTATGATAATAAGATACATGTAAAATAGAATTATAATCTCATATAGCAAAAAAAATTATAAACAAATGAATTAGAAAAAAAAATAGGATTACTAAATTATACTAGCATACTAAATTTAAATATTTTAGTTAGACCCTTATATAATAATAATAAGTTGAGTGAAAATGGGAAAAAACAAAAAACAAAAAACAAAAAAAAAAAAAAAGCACTTTAATACCGAAGATATGAAGTTAGTATAAAAACTTAAAAATATAATAAAAACTATAAAATTATAAAAATACAAGTCCAAAATATCATAAAGAAATAACTATATATATATATATATATATAATATATATATATATAATATATATATATATATAAGCGGTAAATTTAGAGTCAGAAAGTAGGAATCAAGTACTGAATTAGAGATTATAGGAATTATAAATTTATTACATTCATTATATTGATGTATATACGTATATATATATATTTGTTTGCACAATTTTCCGTCAAAAGAGCGTGTAAGGTTCAAACCTCCTGAGACACAGTCCAGCAAAGGGTGTTTGATTAAGTGAATAAGCCTCCAAGGGACACAAGCACATAAATTACAGTCCTAAGATTACACAGCTACGAAATTAAAATAAAATGTTCGTTTTGAGTCTTCATTTTTTCTCTCCTTTTTTTCTCTTCTTCGCATGAGCGAGCTTTTTATAGTGGAACTCGTTAACTGCTCGGACGGTTTCAATTCGCAAACTTCTCTGCAACTGTTGGATCATGCCTCCAACTGTCGAGCTATGTGCCATAACTGCCTGATCGTGGGGAACTGTTAAATTATGGGCGATGAACTGCCAAGTCCTGGGTGGTACTGTCTAACCGCTAAATCCTTGGATCAACTGCAGCATGTATTAGTCGTCCAGACTCTTTTGTCGTCCTAGTCGCTGCGTCATCTGGCGATCGTTCTAATTGCTTCTCCCATCGTCGCCCTGTTTGCAAATCGCCCTTCAGTACAGGCTCGTCCTGATCGTTCCTCGCCCCTTGACACGTCCTTTCATTAACTCGTATTTTCTAGGGCGATTTTCTTCGCCAACAAATGTCCCCCAAATTCACCTTGATTGATTTGGAGTATGAAATCTAGGCGAATTTCAAAGCTTGGGTGAGATTGGCCGTGTACGGGTTTCGGCCTTCTGGCGTTTGCTCTATCTTGTCATTTGCGTGTACCAAGAGCCATCTTTTACTCGTCCCTATGTGAATCCATCACTTCCTCAATAAATGCGTGACTTTCCCAACACGCCTCTTCAGCAGATCATCATGGTGCCAATTAATGCGCTGTTTCTCGCGTCACTCCATCAAATCATGTCAAACGTCGCTGTTTTCTTTTCCCGCTCTTTTCTTTCCCTGAATTAGGCCGTGACATCTGTCCTAAGGCGAACTTTTACCTTGGCTATATAAAGGCTTGGCCTGTTATCGTCATCCCCTTTACTTTCCACCCCTTAGCAAACTTTTCTTCTTTCGTGCCCTCGACCTTCTATGCTAATGGCATCTTCTTCCTCTGCTTCCAAAAAGGCCACCTCTACTTTCGGCGATTATCAAACGGCATTGGGTGACTCCTCTATGAGTGTTTTCGGCATTCATACCCTTAATGAGGACTATGGCCAGTGCTCTTTAGGCCCTATCTTTGTTGACGATAACGCCATCGCTACGGCCCATTTGGCTCAGTTGTTTCCTTCCACTTCCAACCTCCATTTCTCGAAGCCATTGAACATCTCTCCTTTCGTTCAGTCGAACCCAATCCGCACTTGGCCTAAACACGACCCTTCTTTTGAAACCTGGTTCCAACGCATGTTGTTGCATGCAGATACCCGCACTTTTCTTGAGGAACATGGCTTTCTTTCTTTCATCGAGCTTTCGTTAGCTCTATCCTCTTTGATCGAAATTTGTTCCCCGTCTCACTGCTCTTCTGGTATTCTGACTACAACATTTTTCTCTTCCCTTCTGGTCATTTCACCATTACCCTTCGTGATATCAGTGCTTTGACCGGGTTGGCCTTGTTGGGCTTGACCATTTCGGCATGAACTTCCTTTCGCTTCCCCCCTCATTCAATGGATCTTTCGTCATTTTCATCCTATTCGGCCTTTATTCGTGTGTTCTCTGAATCGATCAGTCCGGTCTCAGTGTTAGAACGTACTGTCTTCCTTCATTACTGGCTTTGCAAATATATCATTTGTGCACCTAGTCAGAAGCCTGTGGCAGGCTATCTCCCTATATCGTCGGACATTGCCAACGGTCGTCGTTTGGACCTGGCTTCCTTTCTGTTGGCTGCCATTTATCGAGGGTTGGCTGTCCTCCAAAAACATCTTCAGTCTAGTGTTTCACCGATCGCCTCCGGCCCCCTCTAGATCATCCAACTTTGGCTTAGAGCCTATTTCCCGGTCTTTGGTTCTATCGAATCAAGTCATTCATATCCTTGTGTTGGTCTTTTGTTCGCCCAATTCGGGCCAACCTCCCTCCTTCCTCGCACGGTTTTCGAATATTTTATACCCTCTCTCGGGTCCCTTCTTTCTTCCATTTCTCTTTGGAGGATGAGTCGATCCATCACATATGCCGCAAGTTTTTATGAAACTGCGATCTGATCCATGACATCATGACCGGAGCCAATGGCAAGGCTGGAGTGGAGGTATATTCCCCAAACTTCACTGCACGCTAATTTGGTCTCGTCCAAGGATGGCCCCTCCCATTATTTTTCTCTCGTTCTCCCACACCAGAACGCTTCAAAGTTCTTTTGATTTCTGATATTGGGCAATGCTTGTCTGAGACTCGCTCTTTCTTGTCTTCTTTTTCGGCTGCCTCTTTCTCTCCTTGTACATCGGTTCATTCCCTCTTCAACCATTTTTTGCCATCCGACCGTGAGAGATTTTTTACTTTGCCCCATGCGTGGGTCTTTTCCACTATTCCTTTTTTCTTCCAAGTCCTCGAAATCAGTGGGGTCAAAGAGACCGATCGAGAAAACCAAACCGCATAAGATTAAACAAGTTAAGCGAAAACAGCCTTCCCTAACTCATAGCTCTGATTCAGACGTGCCCCTCACACGTCGGGCCAAGGTACAATATGAAACTTTTTTCCCCTTGTACGTCGGGCTATGATACAATTTGGGACTTTATGTGTTGATTTTATATTTCGCGCAGACGCTTAGGATGAAACCCCCTTCTGCTATGCCCGAAATGACTCCACATCCGGGGGCTGAAGTTCCCATAGTTGAACGTCAATTTGAGGGAATCGAATCTGCTGCATTCCCGGTTGTCCAATTTCCATCAGATGAGGACGAAGCGGCTGAGATTCCAATCATTGAACACCCATCAGAAAGGGATGAAGCAACTGATGCCGCCCATTCAGCCAGAGCCGATCCTCAAGGTATGGGGCCGAATATAGTGTTAGATTGTTCGCGCCCATTGGTTGAGGAAGTCTCAAGGGACTATCCCTTATTTGAGTGTCGCCCGTTAGACGATCCTGTCCCGACTATGGAGGACCCGGATGACGAGCCTATTCGGCAAGAGGTTGAGCATATCTGGCCTGATGACGGGCTTCTTTGGCGTCATCTCAAACAGCTTTACCCCTTGGTACACAAATTGGCCACTGCAGGGCTTAGAGGGAGTTATAGGGATATAGACAGCCTTTTAGTTTGGCTGAATTAGAATTGCTGAAAGAGGCTCGGTCTATGTATAAAGACGATGTAATTCGTCGTATTTACGAAGAGATGTAAGTTATTTATGTTTCTGATTCCGATTCTGGTTCTTCTGCAGAGG
Organism: Zanthoxylum bungeanum; assembly: GCA_019454045.1. Taxonomy (NCBI): domain Eukaryota; kingdom Viridiplantae; phylum Streptophyta; class Magnoliopsida; order Sapindales; family Rutaceae; genus Zanthoxylum; species Zanthoxylum bungeanum. The sequence goes on from SKCR01037278.1 coordinate 30,806, forward strand.
CCCAGCCACCAGCCGTGCCGCAACAATCACCATCTCCACGAGCAGTGTCCCCGGTCCCTTCAACGCAACAAACATCGGTTCCTGAACGGCCATCGTCTTCGGCTCCTCCGTCCTCTCCTCTTCGTACGACATCTCTGGTTCCTTTGGTGCAAGAACTTTCCGCTATTGATCGGCCGTCGTCCTTTGCTCCTTTGTCTATACCTATTCGGCCGACATCTCCTAATCTTTCAATTCAACAACTAGCTGTTCCTGAACGGCCGTCATCTTCGGCCCCTATCTCCTCTCTTCTTCAGGCAACATCTCATGTCCCCATATCTCAATCTCCGATGGAAGAACCTGTATTGCCACTCGAGGTCCTTGAGGTCCTTATGGTAACAGCTGCTGAGCCGTCCAGTTCTGCTCAAAACTGTAAGTGATTTTTCCTTATCCTTTCCATTTTCGTCATATTTCCTGATTAATTAATTTTGATTATTTTCATGAACAGGCGTCGGATCCGTTTTTGCAGTCGGTCCAAGATATTTTGCACGATCTTGACAGTTAGCCTCTACCTCGTCATTGCTTCCCTCATCTCCGACCCAGGCTACTACAGACTTGGAAGCCCTCCGGGAGGTTGTCGGCCAATATGCCTCCCTTATGAAAATAGAGATCGGTCAAGCTACTATGCCGGAGAATATGCTTAAGCTGGATAAAATTTCTTCCGAGCTAGACCGACTATTGGGTCTTCCTATTTTGCCTATTTCAGCAGAACGCCGTCTCTCTCTTCAAGATTTGTGAAGCAAGGTCCCGGCCCTCATTCTTCATTATCAGACCATACACAGTCAAAAGGCTGGGCTTCGTGCTTCTATAACCAAGAAAGAATGGCTCCGAGGTATCTTTGATAATCTCCGGAAAATTATAAGGGAGGCTACAGACGATATGGTTATTGACGAGTCTTTGATGCTAGATTTAGAACAACAATTACAGGAGATCCAGCGCTTCATAGAAGAAAGTCGTATTAGGAGGGATGCCAAGAAAATGGGTATTTCTTCTCAAGTAGCTGAGGCGACTGCCATGATGGCCGAGTTCAAAGATTTGGCCCAAGTTGATTTTGAGTGAGGCTTGGCCGATTTAGTGACGGTCGATTTGGAGATGCAGAAAGAATGGTATGCCTTGAGGGACATGTGTTCGCTCCTGAGGGACTTGCCTAACGAGCTCCAGCGGCCTTCGACCAGTAAATAATTATGTATTGTTAGGTCGTTACATTCGTTCTTCACTTATATCTTTCCCGAGCCGAGGGTAATTGTGTATTGTAGGACGTTACATCGTCCAAATGGTATACTTTTGAGGACGTTTTCGTCCTGAATTAATGAAAATACATAATTTATGTACTTATTTATGTTGTACCCTTTTACGTTATTTGGAGAACGTTACATTCTCGTGTTCCCACAACGAAGGCACATACTTTTTTAAGTACTTGTCGTTTATCGCTCTGGCATGCATTTTGCCATTTAGATCTTTCAAATGATAGGCACCATTTAACAATACCTTCTCTACCTCAAATGGGCCTTCCCAATTGGGCGACCACTTTCCATATGCAGGGTCATTGGCACCTAGTGGTAGTATGGTTTTCTACACTAACTCCCATCTTCTGAACGATTTGGCCACGAATTTTCTATTATATCCCCTAGCCATCCTGGAATTTTGTGCCTCCAAACGGTTAATAATGTCACATCTGATATCGTCCAATTCTAACAAATTTTGGATCATTGCTTCACTATCATTTTCTTTTATCAGATCCTCTTGCAAGGCCTCCCTAGTGGATTTAATATTGATTTCCACTGGTAATACGGCCTCTTGACCATACACTAATAGGAACGATGTGACCGAAGTACCCATTCGGGGTGACGTTCTGTAAGCCCACAAAGCTTGACTTAAACATTCGTCCCATTGTCTGGCATTGTCCGTTATTATCTTTCGGATCAACCCTTTGAGGGTTTTGTTGGACGACTCTGCCTGGCCATTTGACTGAGGGTAGTACGGAGTAGTGTTTACCAACTGAACCCCATATTCGGTCAGGAAGTTCCTAACTTTTTCGCCGTTCAGAGAGGTGTCGTGATCCACCATCAATGTCCGAGTGATGTCGAATTGATGGATAATATGCTCTTTTATGAACTTGATGATTTGTTCTTAAGAGATCTCTATCACTATGATCGCTTCCACCCATTTGGTGAAGAAATATGTGGCCACAATAATGAAGGTGTGTCTTCTGCTAGATGCAGGGTAGATTTTTCCTATCAAATCCATCGCCCATCCCATGAATGGCCATGGCTTAATAATGGGAGCCATTTCGGTCGCTGGTTCCCTTTGGATGGGCCCATGCTTCTGACAAGCCAGGCACCCTTTCGCATACAGTATGCATGATTCTCCAATTTTCGGCCAATAATAGCCACTTCTTATGATCAACCATCTCATCTTGATCCCTGCATGGTGAGCCCCACAGACCCCTTCATGTATTTCGGCCATAATAGTCTTGGATTTGGTTGGCCCTACACATTTTAGCAACAGACCATCTTGTCGTTTCTTGTACAGAATGTCTCCTGATATCACGAAGTTCAAGGCTCTTAGTTTTAGCTTTCGGTCTTTCCCATTTTCTGGTTGCTCCTAGAAATCTAAGATCTATTTTCTCCAAGCGTTCTTATTTCGGTCTTCCTGAATTTCAGTGGCCATGACGTCCATTACATTTTTCGGTCTTACCAGTGTCGGTTTGGCTTCTTCTCTCATGTATACGCTACTCATGCTTGTCAGTTTATACCCTGAGGCTGCTTGGGCCAATTCGTTAGCCATCTCATTTTTCGCCCTCGGGACGTGCTCCAGCTCTACGAAGTCAAATCGGTCTAGCAGCTCCTTAGCTATTTCCAACAGCGCTATGACCGATGGACTTTGGCACTTGAAGGCCCCTGTTATTTGTTGGATTACCAGTTGCGAATCTCCATTGATGGACATGTGTTTTATTTTCATATTAATGAGCATTTCTAATCCAAATAGCAAGGCCTCATATTCGGCCTGATTGTTACTGCAACATTCGTCCAACTTGATCATGAACTGGAATGATTCTCCTAGCGGACTGACCAAGACTATTCATATTTCTGCTCCTCCCTTTGACGTGCTAGAGCCATCAAAATGCATCATCAATGGCTTGATACTGCACTCGTTCACTTCTATTCCCATTTCTTTAGTGGTGCTTAAGCATGAGTGATCGGCCAAGAAATCTTCTAGGGCCTGATTTTTTACTGCTTTTTGGGGTTCATGTCTTATGTCAAATTCTGACAATGATAGCGACTAAAAACCAACTCTCTGATGCAAAATAGGACAAGAAAACATGTATTTTACTATATTAATTTTTGTAATTAGGTACACAGTGGTCGGCCTAAGGTAGGGGCGTAATTTAGTACATGTGAAATACAGAGCCAAACACAGTTTCTCCATTGGAGAATAATTACATTCATATTTCGACAATTGTCTGCTGATATAATAAATGGCTCTCTCGACATCCGTATTGTCGTCCTGTGCGATCATTCCAGCTATGGATTGTTTCTTCAGCGAATATGTACAGCTTCATCGGCCGTCCTGGCACAGAGGGTACCATCACCGACGGTTGTGCTAAGTAGTTTTTCAGGTTCTCGGAGGCTTTTTGATGTTCTTCGGTCCAGACGAATTCATCTTTTTCCTTCAGTCTTAGCAGGGGCGAGAAAACTTTGGTTTTTCCTGCACAGTTAGAAATGAACCTTCTTAAGAAATTGACCTGCCCTATGAATCTTTGCAATTCTTTTTTGTTCCTGGGCGGTCTGGCTTCAGTAATCGCCTGAGATTTATTGGCGTCAATCTCGATTCCCCGCTGGTGGACTAGGAAGCCCAAAAAGTTTCATGCACTAACTCCAAAAGCATATTTGGCAGGGTTAAGTTTTAATTTGAACTTCCTCATTCATTCAAAAGCCATTTCCAGGTGGCTAAAGTGTTCGTCCTCGGTCATAGACTTCGCCACTATGTCATCTACATAAAATTCTACAAAATTATTGATCACGTCATGGAAAATTAGATTCATGGCCCGTTGATAGGTGGCTCCGGTAATTTTTAGGCCGAATGGCATTACTACCCACTCATAACATCCTAAAGACCTTGGACATCTGAACGTCATTTTGTGGATATCATCCTCGGGGATGTAAATTTGATTATACCCCGCATACCCATCCATAAAGGAATACATTTGATATCTGGATATGGAGTCGACTAGGGAGTCTACTCTAGGCATATGGTATTGGTCTTTTGGTGTTGCCAAATTTAAGTTTCTAAAATCTATACATATTCTTAACTTCCCATTCTTCTTCATGACAGAGACTATATTCGAAAACCATTCTACATATCTGGTCGTCCTAATGAACTTCACCTTTAAGAGGCGCTCGATTTCCTTTTTGATGTCAGGCATAACATTGGGCGCAAACCTCCTGGGGGTTGCTTATATGGCCTGTGGTTTGGCATAATAGGTAGTCTATGTTCTACTAAGGTTTTATCTAGACCAGGAATTTCATCGTAATCCGAAGCAAAACAATCTTTATATTTTTGTAAAAGATGGGTCAGTTTCGTGCATACCTGGATATTTAGTTCCTTGCTGATGTAGGTGATGCGTCTGTTGTTTTCGCTCCCCATGTTTACTTCATCCAAAATATCTTGCACCTTTGTGATGTTTGCCTTATGTCACCCATTGAGAGTGTATTCTTCGTCTTCTTACTGTTGTTCAACTCGATCACTCCCTTCCATTAGAAAATCCACTATGCATGCCTCTCTTATTCTATCTTCCGTCTGATGTGTCAATAATTTCTCTTTTAAGGCCAAAATAGCGGCCTGGGCATTAGCTTCACCTTCATGTTCCGTCATATAAGCCATTAAGATGGCTCTAGTGGCCGCAAGCGCGGCTCATTCTTTATTCTGTCTGTTCTTCCTCATTGGAACTGGCGATTTCATGGACATGCATCGGCCCCTCAAAGGCCACTATAGTTGGCCTTATTTTTGCGAAGAGATCGTTCAACAACTCCGTAGTGTATGGCTCGTCATTCTTGGCGACTATAGACAAATTTCCAACCTCATCTAGTATTCTGGCCGGCCCATAATTCCCTCCATACATGAAATATTCGGCTGAATTTGTCTCTGCTGCGAAAGGTCTACTATCGACATGTACCGCTTCCACTTCGTCCTTCTGATTCCAGAAAACCAGACATTGGTGAAGGGACGAAGGAATGCATCGACTACCATGGATCTTTTGGACAATTATGACCCATAGCATCCATATTTGTACAGAACATGGCGTTGTTTTACAAATTAACTATGTGACAAAGGAAATTACTCTTTTATCATTTGTAATTGGATTACCTGGATATATAAATGATAAAATTCCATATGATTAGTACCGGATTAATAAGATATGATACAATATTAATCCACTAAGGTTTAATCATTAAATATCCCTAGTCGTAGTATTATCGAGACTGAACATCGATAATGCATAATAGACTAGTATTGCACTTGTGCGCATTATGGAGGTATAATGGCATAGTTCTCATATATTTGGGTATTGGATATTCATGCAAGTGTAAGAGGAGGTTCTGTTTACCGATGGTACGGAAACAGCTTCGCTCTGGATAGACCCCTCGAAATCTCATTGGTAGTATGACTATGTGTCTATGGGAATCCGAATCAGGGTAGGTGTATTTGGTCTTAACCTAAGACTTGAATCGCTAATACTTGCGACAATCAGTATACTTTGGTTTTGGTCGTCTGGGGCTTTACCAGGTTCTGTGTACGCCTCTTCTGGGTATACTGAGAATCGTAGTGTATTGGGTGTGATGTCAAGATGGAAGTATCACTTCAGTCATATGGAGATGATGATCACGTAGGATACGAAACTAGTACTCTTAAGTACTGCAGTAATCGGGATAATATGACTAGAGCATGATTATTCGATTATAGAGACTAGTTACTAGAGATTTGATATATGCTTCGTACGGGGCAGACACAATTCCAGCCACAGGCCTAGCATGTGATATCGATACTGGATCGTAATACGCAATACTACGTATACTATGCCTGAAAAAGATCTTGTATTCCGCAGAATAATATTTCTGGAGAATTGGGTAGGCACGGTGCTTTGCTAGATGCCAACCATGTCTTGTAAATTGGTAGGAATGTGGTACCGAGTACGCACGTATTTCGATAGTCCGATGACCGTATTTACTGCCAACTTACTCAGGTACGAATTGAAGCTTTTCTATGTTCTCCTTTTACTTTTTGACTTGACATCTCTTGTTAACATAACCTTTGCCGAAGGTTCATGGACGTGATCATGGAACTCATCGTGCTCACCTACCTTTTGATGGTGACGATGAAGTTGGTGAGCCTAATGCGAACCCAGCAGCATCTCGAGTTGTTCGGCGCAGGGCTCATTCTTCTCAATGAGGTTCGTCTCCTACTACTGCATCTACTTCGACACCTGTTGCCCTTCCTAGTGTCATCCCATGTTCAGTGGGTTGCTGGCCGGACTTAACTTACATGATCTGTAATGATGCCGGAATGCTTGAGGTTTGGTCTTTTTCTCTGGCGTAAATACAGTCTTTGACGCTTTCACATGCGAACACCAATCATGTAAGTATTCCTAACTATTCATTTTTCTCTTTCCTTGTCTTGAATAATAATCGATCTTGTTTTGCAGGTCCCCGTCAACTTCGTGGATCATTGTCACCACTTAATGCAAGTAGCTTAGGTCGAGCTAATTTAACAAAGTTTATCACATTAGATACCAGCCAAGAAACTCTAGCTTTTATGCATGATTTCCTAACTTCTTTCTATGTTTCTAATTGTAGCATTCTGTTTAGGAGCTATAATGGTGGATTAGGGAGCAGGAGCAACAGCAACAATATGACATGTCGAGCCAGTGTTCTTCCTCTGTGCAGACCGCCACTAAGAGATGGGAGGTTCGTACTAAAGAGCCACATTCTCGAGACTTGTCCCGAGAGCCTGCACCTGAGGATGAGGAGTCCGAGAGGATGAAGCCGACGAGAGGGAATCTTCAAAAAAGTGTATTTGTTCTTTCTTTTGTTTGTTTTGTATTGTTGTTTTTGTTGTAAAAACTCATTTTGTATGAACTTCATTATATAATGGAAATACCATTTATTCATTATTGTATTCATCATTTTTTTTTACAATGTATCATATGGACATAAAATCAACTAATGCATCGCATGAACAAGAAATCGATGATATACAAGTCTTTGGCCTACATTTGACCGTACAGAGGGTGAGTCTGCCAGATTTTGCTAAGATATGTAGCCAACCATTGAGTGAAAGTCCGGCCGGACTTCCCATGTTATCCCAATGGTGATAGGACTCCTCATAAGGTCAGGAATCTAAACCTTACTTGGTTTTCTTCCAAACTTATATATAGGCTTCGACCTTTCTCTCCTTTGACTGCAAAAGTCCCCCCTCTTTTCCATTCTTTATTCCAGAGGCTTCCCGCTCCTCCTAGCGCCATCATTCAAATGACCCAACTATTGTAACGTCCGATACTTTGAAACTCATCCAGCCGGACATTGCTTACATCCGATCAGACATACTAAACATTTGGTTGCACATGTTTATACACATGAATCGTGTCCTGTAAGACCTCATTATAGCACTGATCCGCAGGATTATTGATTGGTCGACCCCAGATTTGGCCCCATTTTCCACATTGTGTTACCTCTATCGAATCAATATAAAGTACAATTTTCGGAAGGGCTTTACTCTTGCAGGTATGCCATAAATATTTCCTATAACGTCCTTGCAAATTTTTAACCAAGTGGGCCGCTCTATTTTTGTCTGGGTCGCTCTTTCAGGTTTTCGATTCAACTAGCTAGACACCTTTCTTTTCTATTTTTTTTATTTTACTTTTTTAGATATGGCTGCAAGAGAAATTGAGTCTCATCACTCCTCTGTTATCATCCATTTTTACCTCTTACGGACCACGGCACCATTTAGCTCGTGTTGTGTTAAAGAATAATCTATCTTATGACACATGGAATGGAACAAGTGTCTGGTGCCGAGATTTTATGGATGTGCCATGGTGGTGTCTCAGCCATGTTACTATTAAATTTTTCGAGCATTGTGTGCCTCTTTTAGGCCTCCCTGCTAGTTCATTATATCTTCCTTCAAGGCTCCACGGACAGTGTGAATGTTCTCCATACCTTGTTCCAAAGAGGCGCATTTTTCAATGGGGCCTATGTCTCATCGTCTCTTGAAACATTTCCGTGAAAAGTGGATCCAGCGTCGTGTCTCGACTATTAACACCCCAGAATCTACCCATGCACCAAATAACCATGGGTCCCCAGTTGGTTCTTTGGATTAGAACCCTGCACTGAAAAGACAAGTACGATGATTTATGCATACTTGTTTTGAATTTTCTCGTTTGGCTACGATTTTGCATTTATGAATATTTTGAGCTTTATTTCAATAAAAATTTGGTTATTATTTTATTGTAAAGGGTACTCATGTCATTAGTTGGTCATTTCGATTTTTCTAACTAACAATTTTTTCCATTCACTTATACCTAACTTTTACAATCGTCGTGTATGGAATCTACCTTTTACATAGGCTGTCATTTGTGGATTTTCAACCTAACGAGTCTTTTTTATTAAAGGTATTTTTTTAGCCTATCCAAGTTGATGGGTCTGTGAACTCGTTCCTTTCAAATTAGACAATCGCATTATTCTGTTCTTCAAAATCTTCTTAACTAATTAGGGTCATTCCCAATTGCCAATGTATTTGACTGTTTCACCACCACATCCCTTTTTTTAATCTAGTCGGCCTTGACCTTTTTTTTATGACCTATTTTTTTTTACTTTAATTACGTCGCGACGAGAAATTCATTTAATCGGATTAAACGAAACCGAGCCCGAAGTGTGTTGAGCCACCCAACTTGAATTTTGAATTTAAGTGTGGGACCCACTAGTCACATCACTTGTCAAAAGTGATGGTGGTAGTTGGCTAAAGTGAATGGTTTTCATAAAACCACTTGCTTTTAACTAACATGGTTTTGGAAACAATATATAACACACACTTGTTTTTGAAACAACCAACTATTAACTCTCTCCCATTTTTCTCTCAAAATGCCAATCTTCTCTTTGGAAGAGAAAGAATTTTTCTTTCAATTTTTGTTCAAGCTAGCACTTAAAGGAGTGAATCAAGGTGATAGGGAAACTCACCCCAGAGTATGGAACTCGATTTCAAGCTCCGAAGCTTCCAACACATCCAACAAATAAAGAATTTTTGAAATCTCCTCAACCAATCAATGTGAGTATTCTGCAACTCTCTTGATAATTCACACACAAATCACTCTTAGACGATCTTGGCATATTCTAGGAACACTTACAATTGGTATCAGAGCGATCTAAGTTTGATTTGGAATTATAGGGTTCTTAAACTTTAATTTGGGAATTTTGTGTTTGGAACTTGATTTTCTTAAATTGATGGTTTGGTTGAGTTTATAAGATGTTGAATTGGATTTGTGCATTGTTGGATTTGTGAAATATTGATTAGATCAAAAATCCCAAAATCCTAAGCTTGGCCGAATATATACCCTAGAATAAGCTCATGGGAATTTTTGAAATTTGACATATTGGATGTGTTGTTGGCATGATAGAAATATTGAATGTTGATTTAAATTGGATTGAAATCAAATTGAATGATTTTTGTATGCCTTTGTCGTGAGTTTGAAGCATGTTTTAGAATTGATTTTGCTTCAATTTGTGTTGGACATGAATTGAAAATGATGAGCATGATTAATTGAATTAATTAGCGTTTTGGAAGCATTAGATTAATTAATTAATTATGGTAATTACACTTGAATTGAATTAATTTGTAATTTGGAATAATGAATTAATTTAATTGTTGTATTTGGTCTTAATGGGCTTGGTTGGGCCAAGTTTGGTTTAGGATAATTGGTTGGATCCAATTGGGCCTAAAACCATTTCCATAAAGTCCAAATATGATATTTGGGCCTTTAAAATTTTAATTGGCCCTAATGGGCCTAAATTGATTTTTGGCATAGGGTGATTCCTAATTTGTTGGACAGTTATGACCCATAGCGTCACTATTTGTACAGATCATGGTGTTGTTGTACAAATTAACTATGTGACAAAGGAAATTGCTCTTTTATCATTTGTGATTAGATCACCAAGATTTATAAATAATGAAAGGTCCATATGATTAGTTCCTGGATTGAGATGATATGAGACAGTATCAATCCACGAAGGTTTAATCATTAAATATCCCTAGTCAGACTATTATCGAGATTGGACATTGATAATGCGGAAAAGACTAGTATTACACTTGTGCGCATTGTGAAGGTATAACGACATAGTTCTCATATATTAGGGTATAGGATACTCATGCAAGTGTAGTAGGAGGTTGTGTTTTACCGATGGTACGGAAAACAGCTTCGCTCTGGATAGACCCCTCGAAATTCCATTGGTAGTATGATTATGTGTCTTTGGAAGTCCGAATCAGGGTAGGTGTATTTGGTCTTAACCTGAGACTTGCACCGCTAATACTTGCGACAATTAATGTACTTTGGTTTTGGTCGTCCAGGGCTTTAACAGGTTCTGTGTACGCCTCTGCTGGGTATATTGAGAATCGTAGTGTGTTGGCTGTGATGTCAAGACGGAAGTATCACTCGAGTCATAGTGGAGATGATGGTCACGTAGGATACGGGACTGGTTCTCTTATATGCTGCAGCTATCGGGATATTATGACTAGGTCATGTATATCCGATTATAGAGACTAGTTACCAGAGATCCGATATGTGCTTCGTACGGGGCAGACACAATTTCAGCCTGATATAGATACTGGATCGAAATACGCAATACTACGTATACTACGCCTGATATAGATCACATATTCCTGTAAGGATATTTCTGGAGAATTGGGTAGGCATGGCGCTTTGCTAGAAGCCAACCTTGTCTTGTAAATCGGTACAAACGTAGTACTAGGTACGTACGTGTTCGAATAGTCCGACGACCGGATTTACTGCCAACATATCCGAGGATCTCATGGGTCGCTTCCCGAAGATTCACCGATGACGTATGACTCGCACTTTATTAATCTGGGATTAATTAGATGAGAGGGAAAATTAATCTGGGATTAATTACGGAGATATTTTATCTGGGATAAAATATTAATTAAAGAGAGAGAACGATTAATTTGGAATTAATCGATAAAATAATATATTCGATATATTATATGAAATTTGATTTCGACTCGGAATTAAATTTAGAATTTAATTCGGGCGAACGAGTTAATTTAGAATTAATTCGTTAGCGACGTGAATAGTAATTTTTCTAGGCAAAGTTATTTAATTAAATTAGATTTAATTTCGTCGCAACGGAAAATTCGTTAATTTGGAATTAGCGAACCTGAGCCCGGGAGTGTTTGCGGGCGCACTCGCATTGCGAATTTAAGTACGGCCCACAAGTCACATCAAGCGTCAAATCATTAGTCACATCAAGCGTCAAATCACTTGTCACTTTGAGTGATGTGACAATTTGTCACTTAATTGATTGATGGAAGTGGTTGTGGCTTTAATGCCTTTTGACTTTTAGAAAGCAAAATTTGGAAAATGAATTTTGAATTTCTAAGTTGTGTATTAGATACACAATTTTCCAACAACCAACAACTAACATATTTCTCTCTTCCTATCCCTCTCTCTCTCGCCCAAGGGGCAAAATTCTTCCTCATTTTCTGGTTTTGCCGTGAGCAATGAGAAGTAATTAGTGAAGTTTTGTTGAAATATTTCACAAGTGCTAGCACACTTCCGGAGTCTTGCGAAGGTGATAGGGAACCGCACCCGTGAGCATGGAATCATCAACCAAAGCTTGGAGCTTGATGGGTCATCCATGGCCGAAAACTTGGAGGACAGAAACTGCTCACTGTCGAGAGCTTAAAGGGATCTTGGAGAGTTTTTTGTGTTCATCGCATCGCTCAACCGCTCAATGTAAGTATTCCGCAACTTCCTTGTTGTATTCACATGTATGTTTCTTTCTTAAATCGATCTCGGTTAGACCGTAGAAACCCAACAATGGTATCAGAGCGAGATTGAGCATGAAACTTGAACTTATGGTTAAAATTGGGTAAATTGATTTTGAGCATGATTAGATTAAATTAATTGATTGAGTATGCTTGAATGATGTTTAATTGAAGTTGTATTGGATCAATTTCATGAAAATTGGATTGGATCATTTTTCCCCAAAATTCTAGGATTGGCCGAGAATGACAATGCCCTAAATATCATGGTATTTTTTGATTTTAATCATTGGATGAGTTGAAATCAATTGGGAAATGTTGATTGTGGATTTAATTTGATTGAAACCGAATCGGACAATAAAAACCACAAAATGCTGTGAGTATAGAAGCATGAAATGGGTTTGATTTTTGATTAAAATGTTTTGGACATGTTTTAATGTTAATGAGCATAATTAATTGTGTAAATTGATGTTTTAGAAATGTTAATTTGGGTGATTAATTATGGCATTACACTTTGAGTAATTAAATTGTGAAATTGGAATTTTGGAATTTAATTATGTTGGGCCAAATTTGGAATTGGGCTTGTAAAGTTGTAATTAGACTAATTGGGCTTGGTTGTACCAAGATTGGTTTAGGAAAATTGGTTGGATCCAATTGGGCCCAAAACCATATCCATAAAGTCCAATTATGACTAATGGACCTTTAATATTTAATTGGGCCTAATGGGCCTAAATTGGTTTCTTGGCAAATAAGGGTGATTCCTTAAATGGGCTTTGGTATTTGGGTTTGACCCATATTGACCAAAAGTCCATGCCTTAAGAAATTAATTAAAAGCCATTGGACTTTAATTAAATAAACATTGGATGTTAATCGGGCTTTGAGACCCGTAGCGATTAGATTTAGAATCTAAGTCGTAAAGGTTCGTTAATAAAGTGTAATATTTAATTTGGAATTAAATAAATGAATTAGTATTAAATGCAAGTTAAATTGGATTTAATGTTGTAGTTTAATTTAATTCAAGAATTCGTACTTTGAGTACTTATTCGCAAAACGAGTTTGACTCGCGCAAAATCAAATCGTTGTTTGAACATTGGATAGTCATTAATTATCAGATTAATTAATTGGATTAGATTGATTGATAACATGGTTGTGTGAATACATGGTTGCGATGCATGAATAATGTATATCGGATGGATATTAGATGGGTGGGGCAATTTTGGAAATTGTTGTAATAAATTTAGAATTTATTAAATTGGACCTGCGAGTCCAGCCTATTACCTCCTTACTCTTTGTATTTCTCTTCTCACATATTCCCCTCAATGTAAATGAGGTTTCTTTAGAAGTGTTATGTAATCGGGTAGAAGTAATACTTGTGCTAGCGGGAGAGAGGAAATGGAGAGATTTGTTCTAGGAACAATGTTTAAATATTCATCCGTATATCATTATTATATTTATTTATATGCGCCTTATTATGTGTTTAGAATGCATGTTTAAGGGTGTATGATGATGAGACCTTAACAAAGATAATAAATTGGTTGCCAATTTGCACGCGAAAAACCTTCAACATCATATTAAGCGTTTTTCCTTCCATTGAGTGATTCTTACTCAAGATCTAAAACTGGCATTGGTTTGTTGGCCAAAGTCAAGACCTTTGTCCGTCAAGGATATGTTTGAATCACGAAGGCTTTGTTCCATATCAGTGTCTTGTCCAAGTTGTGATTTGTTGGCCAAAGTCAAGATCACTTCTTGTCCATCGACATTGATTACGAAACTTTCCATGGTCAATGGGTTCCGCTTAACTGGGATCACTAAGTTTGTTGTGCCAAATCCAAGGCTTAGTTGATTCAGAGGAAAAAGGTTAGGTAATATATTGGATATATTGGCATATATAAGATATATGTTTCGGACTTGGATGTCCACCTACTGGATCTAGGAATTGGATGGAATCCAATTGATCTTAGAGATCTACCTAGTTAATTATCATAAAATTTGTTGGCCAAAGTCAAGGTTGTGTGTTATTTAACGGGATCCTAGCCCACTAGGAAATAAGGTTTCCCGAGTACTCCACAGAGGGTTAGAGGCTCGCCGAAAAATAGTGGGAGGCAAGTATTAAATTTGCAATATTCGTTTAGTTACTTGCCATACGCGCTCATTCAAATATTTCGTCAATACGTAAATTAATATATTAGTTGGACTAATAATTAATGTTGTTTTGAATAAACAGTTGGACTGTATTCAAACTATTTCATTATAATTGATTATATAATTGGATTATAGTAATCAATATATTTGAATTAACCATTTCAATTAATAGTTGATTTTATAATTGGATTATAGTAATCAATATAATTGAATTAACCAATTAAATTATAGTAGATTATATAGTTGGACTATAGTAATCATTATAATAAATAGTACCTAAAATTTTTGATTAAATAGTTGGACTATTATAATCAAGATAATTGAAAGATTAGTGTTTAAAACATAATCCTGGGTGAAAATGTATTTAAACGACTTTAATTTTCAAATTGGGAATAAAATTTCAGGATGGTCCTGGAAACTAATAAGTTACTTTATTTGATAAAATAACATATTAGGCCTAAGCCCGGAGTTAAGCAAATAGTAGAGCATGATATTTGGAATATTCATGTGATGATAACTTTTGTGCTTAATCCAATAAATTTGCCAAATAGACTCCTTAATTTCTTAATCAGAACTAAAGATTAGATCTTTATAGTATGATAATGAAATTGAAGGATCTTCATAGATCCTTTTTAGATCTTAGAAGTAATAATTGCAACATTAAACTCTTTGAGAGTTAATGGCTATTCTCAAGGAGACAAGGCCAAAAAGTTTGCAATAAGGCAAGAAGCGCAAGGCGCGTATCTTACTTCGATATTCTAAGAGGCCAAGACTTGGCCAAAGGCTTCTAGAATGTGAAAAAGGGCAAAAGGCAAAATCATTATAATCTTCTGGGAAGACAAATGACATATCCCAAAATGTCTGCCTAAATTGTGGCAAACGGGGACACGGAAGCGTGACTGCCATATGGACAAGGCAGACATGAAGGAATTGAAGAAGGGCAAGGCTCTAACTTCAAATATGTTTGTCATAAACATATGTTCACTGCTAGTATTAAAATTAGATTTTAGATACTGGATGTGGTACATAAATATGTACTGGTGTGCAGAATCTGCTGACAAGCAGGATACTGACTTCAGTTGAGATTCATCTGCAAATTGAAAAAGGGACGAAAGTCGCTGTTTTAATCGTAGAAACCTAAGTTTAGGAACTACCCTTTGGGTATGTACTTAAATTAGGAAACTGTTAAAATGTAACTAGTTTGACTAGATACATTATCTCTATATCAGGGTTTAACCCATTGCGGGTATACCTTTATATTCTAGAACACTAAAGTGTTTTATTTTATAAAGATGATATTGAGATAAGCACATTAGATGTGAATAACAGTATTTATATTTTGAATATAAATAAATCTCGAACATATTACATGACAAACAAATAACTCAAACTGATTTGATCATATGAGACTTAATTGTGGCATTGTTGTCTGGGACACAATTAAAACATGACTCGTATATCCACACTTTCGAAGAGTGGGTACTATGACAAATTTGATTCTATTCAAATGATGTCTACGAATCCAATTTATTGGGCAAAGTGCCAAAAACACTATTTACTTGGTAAAAGTGTAAGTGCCACCGATCTGTTAGCCCTGGTTCATAGTGACGTAGGTGGGCCCATATATAGCTAGGCTAGATGTGGATATGAATATTTCATGACCTTTACGGATGTGGCATCGCGTTATGGTTATATGTTTCCTTTGAAACACAAATCGGAAACTTTTAGAGTTTCGACACGAAATAGACAAACAGATCGGCTAAAGTATTAAACCATCACTGTTAGACCATGATGAAAATACTTAAGCAATAAGTTTCTCAAATACTTGAAAGAGTACAGTATTCTTTCAATGAGGACTCCTCCCGGAACACGTCAGTTTGACGGTGTGTCCGAACAGAGAGACCGAATTCTGTTGGACATGATAAGGTTAATCATGAGTCGCTCTGAGCTACCATTTCCTTCAACGGATACGCATAAACAGTGCAGAACTTATTTTGAATAAGGTTCCATAAAAATCTGTTTGACAGATTTCATATTAGATATGAACAGGAAAGAAACCGGGTTTCTCACTCCTGAAGATTTGGGTATGCTAGGCATATGTTTGGATGATACCAAACTATAACCCAAATCGGATAAGTGCCTAAGTTGTGGATTATCCTAGGGAAACCAAAGTATAGTACTTACAAAACTCACAAGAGAACAATGTAATTGTTGCTCACCATGCGGTTTTCCAAAGAGGAATACCGATATGCAGTGGTAAGTGGGAGGAAAGTAAAACTCGATGAAAATCGGAGTAATATTGTTCCTGGCACCAATTCCTTAATGGAACACAAATAGTTCATCAAGGATGTAACTATACCAATAATCTTCGAATACACAAGAACCACGTAAGTCGGAGAGAGTCAGAAAATAACCTGGGGTATGGGTTTCTGATCTCACCTCATAAAGATGTCAATCTTATTGAGGAATACGAACTGACTACGTATGAGGAAGTGATACAAGGTATCGACTCCCTATTATGGCAAAGTGCCATGAAGTCCGAAATGGATTCCATGTATATCAACTAAGTTTGGATATTAGTTGATGTACCGCAAGGCATTGTGCCTATCGATACTATATAAGTCTTCAAGGAAGACATCCATGGAAGGCAACATACCAACGTACTAAGCTAGGCTTGTAGCGAAAAGGTATCGTTATCAACATTGTGTCGATTTCGATGAAACTTTTTACCTGTTGCCATGGTTAAATCCATTTGGATAATGCTTGCTAATGCTGCATGTTTCATTCATGAAATATGGCAGCTGAATACCAAAACCGATTTCCTTAACGGAAACCTTTTGGAGGATGTTTACAACATCCTGACGGTTTTGTCGTACCAAAACTAGCAAACAAGGTTTGCAGGTTATTCGATCCATGTTTGGATTGAAACAAACATTACGTTCTTGGAAATGATTTTTGTGTATATAAGGAGGTTAGTGGGAGCGCACTGAAAATGAATGTCCTAAGTAATGATGACATATCATTTCTTGGAAATGATATTCCCATAATATAATCGGTGAAAGCTTGGCTTTCAAGAAAATTCTCCGTAGAATTCTTGGGAGAAACAACATTTATTCTAGGAATAAAGATCTGTTGAGATAGATCTAAAAGGTTGTTAGCACTCTCCGAGAACTCGTGCATTGAAAAATGTACGCGACCTGGTGTCTCATACGCTTTGAGCATATGGAGTCACAATCAGGCCAATCCAAGTGATAGTCACTGGATTGATGTTAAGAACATCATTGATTATCTTAGAGAAACTAAGGATGCTTTCTTATACTATGGAGAAGGAGAACTTGAAGTGACTGGGTTCACTACTGTAAATTTCCAAACCGATAAAAATGACTATAAGTCGTAACAACGGTACTATATAGTTTGAATAACGGAATAGTGAGCTGGAAATCTTCCAAGCAAGATACTGTTACCGAATAAACAACAAAAGCGGGTTATTGCTGAAGCTGAGGTAGCAAAAGAAGCCTTCTAGATTGATAATAAATCTAATTAGATTAGATATAATTCTATTAGTAGCTGAGCTAGGCTACAGCGCAGGCTAAAGAATTAATGGCCTCATCAACGATCCAGATATATACTTCGATTATTCATCTGATCCGTTCGGATCATACATCGTGGCGATGTGATGATTGAATAAATCGCATCAGATGATAGTCATGCAAATCCGCTGATGATAGCATTATCTCAGCAGAAGTTTGAGCGAACCGTACATAGTTCGGGTGTAAGACACTCGAGTGACTGGCTATAGGCCAAGTGGGAGATTGTTGGACAGTTATGACCCATAGCGTCACTATTTGTACAGATCATGGTGTTGTTGTACAAATTAACTATGTGACAAAGGAAATTGCTCTTTTATCATTTGTGATTAGATCACCAAGATGTATAAATAATGAAAGGTCCATATGATTAGTTCCTGGATTGAGATGATATGAGACAGTATCAATCCACGAAGGTTTAATCATTAAATATCCCCAGTCAGACTATTATCGAGATTAGACATCGATAATGCGGAAAAGACTAGTATTACACTTGTGCGCGTTGTGAGGGCATAACAGCATAGTTCTCATATATTTGGGTATAGGATACTCATGCAAGTGTAGTAGGAGGTTGTGTTTTACCGATGGTATGGAAAACAGCTTCGCTCTGGATAGACCCTCGGAATTCCATTGGTAGTATGATTATGTGTCTTTGGAAGTCCGAATCAAGGTAGGTGTATTTGGTCTTAACCTGAGACTTGCACCGCTAATACTTGCGACAATTAATGTACTTTGGTTTTGGTCGTCCAGGGATTTAACAGATTCTGTGTACGCCTCTGCTGGGTATATTGAGAATCGTAGTATGTTGGCTGTGATGTCAAGACGGAAGTATCACTCCAATAATAGTGGAGATGATGGTCACGTAGGATACGAGACTTGTTCTCTTATATGCTGCATCTATCGGGATATTATGACTAGGTCATGTATATCCGATTATAGAGACTAGTTACCAGAGATCCGATATGTGCTTCGTACGGGGCAGACACAATTCCAGCCCCAGGCCTAGCACGTGACATCCGATACTGGATCGAAATACGCAATACTACGTATACTACGCCTAATATAGATCACATATTCATGTAAGGATATTTCTGGAGAATTGGGTAGGCATGGCGCTTTGCTAGAAGCCAACAATATCTTGTAAATCGGTACAAACGTAGTACTAGGTACGTACGTGTTCGGATAGTCCGACGACCGGATTTACTGCCAACATATCCGGTGATCTCATGGGTCGCTTCCCGAAGATTCACCGATGACGTATGACTCGCACTTTATTAATCTGGGATTAATTAGATGAGAGAGAAAATTAATCTGGGATTAATTACGGAGATATTTTATATGGGATAAAATATTAATTAAAGAGAGAGAACGATTAATTTAGAATTAATTGATAAAATAATATATTCGATATATTATATGAAATTTGATTTCGACGCGGAATTAAATTTAGAATTTAATTCGGGCGAACGAGTTAATTTAGAATTAATTCATTAGCGATGTGAATAGTAATTTTTCTAGGCAAAGTTATTTAATTAAATTAGATTTAATTTCATCGCAACGGAAAATTCGTTAATTTGGAATTAGCGAACCTGAGCCCGGGAGTGTTTGCGGGCGCACTCGCATTGCGAATTTAAGTGCGGCCCACAAGTCACATCAAGCGTCAAATCATTAGTCATATCAAGCATCAAATCACTTGTCACTTTGAGTGATGTGACAATTTGTCCCTTAATTGATTGATGGAAGTGGTTGTGGCTTTAATACCTTTTGACTTTTGGAAAGCAAAATTTGGAAAATGAATTTTGAATTTCTAATTTGTGTATTAGATACACAATTTTCCAACAACTAACATATTTCTCTCTTCCTCTCCCTCTCTCTCTCGCCCAAGGGGCAAAATTCTTCCTCCTTTTCTGGTTTTGCCGTGAGCAAGGAGAAGCAATTAGTGAAGTTTTGTTGCAATATTTCACAAGTGCTAGCACACTTCCGGAGTCTTGCGAAGGTGATAGGGAATCGCACCCGTGAGCATGGAATCATCAACCAAAGCTTGGAGCTTGATGGATCATCCATGGCCGAAAACTTGGAGGACAGAAATTGCTCATTGCCGAGAGCTTCAATGGATCTTGGAGAGTTTTTTGTGTTCATCGCATCGCTCAACCGCTCAATGTAAGTATTCCGCAACTTCCTTGTTGTATTCACATGTATGTTTCTTGCTTAAATCGATCCCGGTTAGACCGTAGAAACCCAACAAAATTGGACCTTGGCATCTTGGGTTTGACCCATAATTGCCAAAGGTCATGCCTAAAGAATTAATTAAAAGCCCATTGGACTTTAATTGAATAGTATTGGATACTAATTGGGCCTTTGAGACCCAATTGGATTGGATTTGGAATCCAAGTCTAAAAGGCACTATTGAAAGTGTAATTATTTAATTTGGAATTAAAAATGAATTAGTACTGGATACAATTTAAATTGGATTTAAAATTGTAGTTCGATATAATTCAAGAATACGTACTTTGAGTATTTATTCTTAAACGAGTTGGACTCGCGTAAATCAAATCGTTGTTAGAACATTGGATGGTCACTAATCAAAAATTAATTAATTGGATTAGATTGATTGATAACATGTTTTGTGTGAATTCTTGGATGTATGTATGAATAATGTATATCGGATGGATATTAGAAGGGTGAGGGCAATTTTGGAAATTGTTGTAATAAATTTAGAATTTATTAAATTGGACCTGCGTGTCCAGCCAATTACCTTTTTTTCTCTTTGTATTTCTCTTCTCACCAATTCCCCTCAATGTAAATGAGGTTTCTTTAGAAGTATTATGTAATTGGGTAGAAGTAAGAATAGTGCTAGCGGGAGAGACGAAATGGAGAGATTTGTTCTAGGAACAATTTGTTGTATATCCATCTGAATATCATTATTAATTTATTCACGCCTTATTATGCTTTTAGAATGCATGCTTAAGGGTGTATGATGAGACCTAATCAAAGATAATAAATTGGTTGCCAAATCGCGACAAAAACCCTCATTTTATATTAAGCGTTTTTCCTTCCATTGAGTGATTCTCTCTCAAGATCCAAGATTGGCATTGGTTTGTTGGCCAAATTCAAGACCTTTGTCCATCGCGGATGTGTTTGAATCACGGAAGATTTGTTCCATATGTACGTCTTGGGCAAGTTGTGATTTGTTGGCCAAAGTCAAGGTCACTTCTTGTTCATCGGCCTCGATTACGAAGCTTTCCCATTGTCAATGGGTCACGCTTGACTGGTTTCATAAAGCTTGTTGAGCCAAAGTCAAGGCTTAGTTGATTCAGAGGAAAAAGGTTAGGGAATATATCAGATATATTGGCATATATTGGATATATGTTTCGGACTTGGATGTCCACCTACTGGATCTAAGAATTGGATGTGATCCAATTAATCTTAGAGATCTACCTAGTTAAGTTTCATACAATTTGTTGGCCAAAGTCAATGTTGTGTGTTATTTAACGGGATCCTAGCCCACTAGGAAACTAGGTTTCCCGAGTACTCCACAGAGGGTTAGAGGCTCGCCGAAAAATAGTGGGAGGCAAGTATTAAATTTGCAATTTCGTTTAGATACTTGCCAATACGCGCTTATTTCAAATTTTCGTCATTAAAATTTTATATATATTAGTTGGACTAATATTCAATTGTTGTTTTAATTAAACAGTTGGACTGTATTCAAACTACTTCATTTATAGTTGATTATATAATTGGATTATAGTAATCAATATATTTGAATTAACCAATCAATAGTAGTTGATTATATAGTTAGACTATAGTAATCATTATATTCGATTGTACCCGAAATCGTTGATTGGATAGTTGGACTATTGAAATCAAGATAACTGAAAGATTAGCGTTAAAAACATAATCTTGGGTGAAAATGTCTTTAAGCGGCTTTAATTTTCAAATTGGGAATAGAACCTCAGGATAGTCCTGGGAACTGAGAAGTTACTCTATTTGATAGAGCAACATCTCGGGCCTGAGCCCGGAGTTGAGAAAATAGTGGAGCATGAGCTTTGGAAGACTCATGGTGATGATAACTTTAGTGCTCAATCCTTTATGCTTGCCGCAATGACTCCTTAATTTCTTCGTCAGAACTAAGAATTAGATCCTTATAGTATGATAATAAAATTGAAGGATCTTCACAGATCTAATCTTAGATCTTAGAAGTAATAATTGCAAGAGATAACTCTTGGAGACTTAATGGCTATGCTCAAGGAGACAAAGTCAGAACTTCTAAACGGGCAAGAAGCACAAGACACATCTTACTTCGACATCCCAGAAGGCCAAGGCTTGGCCGAAGGCTTCTGGGGGTGTGAAGAAAAGGGCAAGGCTAAATCGTCACAGTCTTCTGGGAAGACAAAAGACATATCCCAAGATATCTGCCTAAACTGTGGAAAACGGGGTCACTGGAAGCGTGACTGCCGTATGGACAAGGTAGACATGAAGGAAGTGAAGGCGGGGCAAGGCTCCGGCTTCAAGTATGTTTGTCATAAACATGTTCACTACTGGTTTCAAAATTGGATTTTTGATACTAGATGTGGTACATAAATATGTACTTATGTGCAGAATCTGCTGATTAGCAGGAGACTGACTTTAGATGAGATCGACCTGCGAGTCGGAAACGGGACAAGAGTCACTATTTTAACCGTAGAAACCTAAGTTTTGGAACTGCCCTTGGGGCATGTACTTGAATTAGGAAACTGTTATAATGTATCTAGTTTGACTATGAACATTATCTCTGTATCTAGTTTAACCCGTTGCAGGTATACCTTTATATTCTAGAACACTAAGTGTTTTGTTTATAAGGATGATATTGAGATAAGCACATTATATGTGAATAACAAAATTTATATTTAGAATATAAATGAATCTCAAACATATAATATGACAAACAAAAGCTCAAACTTTGAAAAATCTGTTGAGACTTAAAAGTGGCATTGTTGTCTGGGACACATTAACAAGACTCGTATATCCATACTTTCGAAGATTGGATACTATGACGGATTTGATTCTAATTCAAATGATGTCTACGAATCTAGTTTATTAGGCAAAGTGCCTAAAACACCTTTTACTTGGTAAAAGTGCAAGTGCCACCGATCTGTTACCCCTCGTTCATAGTGACGTAAGTGGGCCCATGTCTAGCTAGGCTAGAGGTGGATATGAATACTCCATAACCTTTATGAATGTTGCATCTCGTTATGGTTATGTGTTTCTTGAAACATAAATTGGAAACTTTTGATAAATTCAAAGAGTTTCGACACGAAGTATAAAAACAGACCGGCAAGAGTATTAAAGCATCACGATTGGACCGTGATGGAAATACTTAAGCAATAATTTTCTCGACTATTTGAAAGAGTATGGTATTCTTTCACAGTGGACTCCTCCCGGGACACCTCAATTTGACGGTGCGACCGAACAGAGAAACCGAACTTTGTTGGACATGGTAAGGTTAATGATGAGTCGCTCTGAGCTACCAATTTCCTTCTGAGGATACACATTAAACAGTGCAATACTTATTTTGAATAAGGTTCATGAAAATCTGTTAGACAGACTTCATAGTAGATATGAACAGGAAAGAAACCGAGTTTCACATTCCTGAAGATTTGGGAATGATGGGCATACGCTAAATGTTTGGATGGTACCAAACTAGAACCCAAATCGAATAAGTGTCTATTTGTAGGTTGTCCTAAGGAAACCAAAGTATAGTACTTATACAACTCACAAGAGAACAATGTAATTGTTGATCACCATGCGATTTTTCCTAAGAGGAATACCTATATGCAGTGGTAAGTGGGAGGAAAGTAAAACTCGATGAAAATCAGAGTAATACTGTTCCAGACACCGAGTCCTCACGGAACACCAACAGTTCATCAGAGATGAAACTGTACTAATAATCTTCGAATACACAAGAACCACGTAGGTCGGAGAGATTCAGAAAACAACCTGGGAGGTATGGGTTTCTGATCTCACCTCATGTAGATATTAATCTTATTGAGGAAGACGAACCGAATACGTATGAGGAAGTGATACAAGGTATCGACTCTTTTTATGGCAAAGTACCATGATATCCGAAATGGATTCCATGTATACCAACCAAGTTTGGACACTAGTTGATGTACCAGAAGGCATTGTGCCTATTGGTACTAAATGTTTCTTCAAGGAAGACATACATGGATGGCAACATACAAATGTACACAGCTAGGCTTGTACAGAGAGGGTATCGTCAACGATATAGTGTCGACTACGACGAAATTTTTTCACGTGTTGCCATGATTAAGTCCATTTGGATAATGCTTGCTAATGCTGCATATTTCATTTATGAAATATGGCATATGGACGTCAAAACCGTTTTCCTTAACGGAAACCTTTTGGAGGATGTTTACAACATCCTGACGGTTTTGTTGTGCCAAAACATGCAAACAAGGTTTGCAAGTTAAATCGATCCATTTATGGATTGAAGCAAGCATAGCGTTCTTGGAACCAACGTTTTAATGAGATTATAATGGTATATGATTTCATTCAAAAACGAATATGATTCTTGTGTATATAAGAAGGTTAGTGGGAGCGCACTGACAATGAATGTCCTATAAGTTGATGATGTATTGCTTCTTAGCAATAACATTCCCATAATATTATCGGTGAAAGTTTGGCTTTCATTAAAATTCTCCATGGAATGCCTGGGAGAAGCAGGCTTTATTCTAGGAATAAAGATCTACCGGAATAGATCTAGAAAGCTGCTGACAACCCTCCCAGAGTTCGTACATTTTTGAAATGTATGTGACCTGATGTCTCATATGCTTTGAGCATATGTAGACGCTATAAGTCCAATCCAGGTGATGGTCACTGGATCGATGTAAAGAACATCCTTGAGTATCTTAGACGAACTAAGGATGCTTTCTTAATTTATGGAGAAGGAAAACTTGAGGTAACTGGGTTCACCGTTGCAAGTTTCCAAACCGATAAAGACGACTTTAAGTCGCAATAAGGGTACATATTTAGTTTGAATAATGGAACAGTGAGCAAGATATCGTTGCCGAATAAACAATAAGAGCGGAACATTGCTGCAGCTAAGGCAGCAATAGAAGCATTTTGGATCTATATAATCCTAATTAGATTAGGAGTAGTTCTGTTAGCAGCTGAGCTAGGCTACAGCATAGGCTAAAGAACCACAGTCTTATCAACGATCCAAGTATATACTTCGACTATTTCATCTGATTCGTCGGATCATACATCGTGGCGATGTGATGATCGAATAAAACGCATCAGATGATCATATTGTAAATCCGCTGACGAAAGCTGTTTCTCAGCAGAAATTTGAGCAACCCGTACATAGTCAGGTGTTAGACACTTGAGTGATTGGCTATAGGCCAAGTGGGAGATTGTTGGACAATTATGACCCATAGCATCACTATTTGTACAGAACATGGCGTTGTTGTACAAATTAACTATGTGACAAAGGAAATTGCTCTTTTATCATTTGTAATTGGATTACCTTGATATATAAATAATAAAAGTCCATATGATTAGTACCGGATTAATAAGATATGATACAATATTAATCCACTAAGGTTTAATCATTAAATATCCCTAGCCGTAGTATTATCGAGACTGGACATCGATAATGCAGAATAGACTAGTATTGCACTTGTGCGCATTATGGAGGCATAATGGCATAGTTCTCATATATTTGGGTATTGGATATTCATGCAAGTGTAATAGGAGGTTCTGTTTACCGATGGTATGGAAACAGCTTCGCTCTGGATAGACCCCTCGGAATCACATTGGTAGTATGACTATGTGTCTATGGGAATCCGAATCAGGGTAGGTGTATTTGGTCTTAACCAAAGACTTGCATCGCTAATACTTGCGACAATCAGTATACTTTGGTTTTGGTCGTCCGGGGCTTTAACAAGTTCTGTGTACACCTCTTCTGGGTATACTGAGAATCGTAGTGTATTGGGTGTGATGTCAAGATGGAAGTATCACTTCAGTCATATGGAGATGATGATCACGTAGGATACGAAACTAGTACTCTTAAGTACTGCGGTCATCGGGATAATATGACTAGGTCATGATTATTCGATTATAGAGACTAGTTACCAGAGATTCGATATATGCTTCGTACGGGGCAGACACAATTCCAGCCCCAGGCCTAGCATGTGATATCGATACTGGATCGTAATACGCAATACTACGTATACTACGCCTGACAAAGATCTTGTATTCCGCAAAATAATATTTCTGGAGAATTGGGTAGGCACGGTGCTTTGCTAGAAGCCAACCATGTCTTGTAAATTGGTAGGAACGTGGTACCGGGTACGCACGTATTCGGATAGTTCGATGACCATATTTACTGCCAACATATCCAGGGATCTCTTGGGTCGCTTCCCGAAGATTCACCGTTGAGATTTGACTCCAATAGAAAATTAATCTAGGATTAATTATGAAAGAGAAAATTAATCTGGGATTAATTACGGCAATGAATTAATCTGGGATTAATTAACAGAGAAAGAATTAATCTGGAATTAATTGCGTCAAGAGTTTATCTGGGATTAAATTCGTCGAGAAGAGAGAACGCGATTAATTTAGAATTAATCGGTAAAGTAAATTTAATAGTGAAATTAGATTTTACTATTTAATTTATTTAATTGGGCTAAAATAATATATTAGATATATTAATTGAAATTAGATTTCAACGCGGAATTAAAATTGGATTTTAATTCAAGCGAACGAATTATTTTAGAATTAATTCGTAAGCGACTTTTGTAAAAATTTTGCGAGGCATTATTATTTAATTAAATTAGATTTAATTACGTCGCGACGAGAAATTCGTTTAATCGGATTAAATGAAACCGAGCCCGAAGTGTGTTGAGCCACCCAACTTGAATTTTGAATTTAAGTGTGGGACCCATTAGTCACATCACTTGTCAAAAGTGATGGTGGTAGTTGGCTAAAGTGAATGGTTTTCATAAAACCACTTGCTTTTAACTAACATGGTTTTTGGAAACAATATATAACACACACTTGTTTTTGAAACAACCAACTATCACTCTCTCTCATTTTTCTCTCAAAATGTCGATTGTTTCTCTTTGGAAGAGAAATGATTCTTCTTTCAATTTTTGTTCAAGCTAGCACTTAAAGGAGTGAATCAAGGTGATAGGGAAACTCACCCGAGAGTATGGAACTCGATTTCAAGCTCCGAAGCTTCCAACACATCCAACAAATAAGGAATTTTTGAAATCTCCTCAACCAATCAATGTGAGTATTCTGCAACCCTCTTGATAATTCACACACAAATCACTCTTAGACGATCTTGGCATGTTCCAGGAACACTTACATGATCCAATTTCGTCCTAAAAGCATGTTGTATGTGGTCGGTCCGTCGATGACAAAGAATATTGTCGTCTTGGTGGCACTTCCCACCTGTAGATCTAACGGGATGACTCTTTTAGCGGTTGTTACCCCTCCATTAAAGCTGGTAAGCACTACCTCCGTAGGGATGAGATCGTCCTCTGATTTCGCCAATCGCCCCAACATCCTAACTGGAATGGAGTTGATGGCCGCTCCATTGTCGATAAATATTTTAATGGTCGGAGATGTTTTGTCATTTGCTGTGGTGGTTTTGGGAATGTTACCTTCCCTGTAACTCCTACTTCCATTGTTTACTCACCACTGGTATCTGCCTGAGGTGGCTCTCCCTCCTCGTCCCATCTAGAGGGTGGTAATGTGGTCGGCTCACCACGGGAGACATTATTGATGAACATCCTCCATTTTTCCGCCCTGGTCACAGCCCGTTTTACTTTGGGCGTTTCGTATAGGACGAGGTATGGGGATCGCCCCAAATCTTCTCCCAATGTCCCAACTGCAGGGTTTCCGGCCTCATATAATTCTTTGAGAAACCGATTATGTGATATCCCTCTCCTTCGTGCTTCGGTCCTGATATCTATCTCTTCCTCTACCTCGGTCAGTTCTTCATCTGAGGCCATCATGTCACTTATTGCGAGTGTTGTGAATTCTATCTAATCGCCTTTATAGACATCATCGTCCCTTCTCGAGGTCTCATTATTGTCCCCCTTGAATTTTTCAGACAACAGATAGTGATTGGCCACAACCGGAGGCATGCTGCGAAACTGAATAACAATGGGAGGCTCTTCATCATCTGTCTCATCCTGTTTTCACCGGTCGAATTTATTGCGCTCCTTACAGCTTGTGTCGGATTCTTCTTTACTTCTGCCATCCTTAACATTCGCAGCTGGCTTTCTTCTTGCAGGGACACTGATTCGAAATCCATGATCAGGGACAGTTTCCTTTTCATATTGATGGCGCATCATACGGCCGTAATTCCTCTAGTGTCGTCTCAATTGCTTCCTGGTCATTTCGTCCATTGGAGGATAGTTTTTTCCTGGACGATGGTATGAATGCCACACATTCTGCCGATGAAATTTTGGCCTAAAATTCCTAATATTCTGGACGAAGATTGAATTTTCTCCATAGAACCTTGGCGCGAAAGTTCTCGGCTGACATTTTATTGATTACCTCTTCATTGGTCTCTCACAAGTATATTCCAGTTCTTTCATCCATTCTATACTGTTCTGGCAACGCACGCACAAGTTTTGCGGAATCTTCCCTTTCTGCGGCATTTCTATCCTTTCAAGAGCGTTGGGACGATGATCATCCCGATCCTCATCTAGAACCAACTTGAAATTTTGCAGGCTCGTTTTGGTGAGGTCAGTGTTGACCATATTCAATTCCAACGGCTTTGGAAAAGGGTTATCGTCCACCGCCATTTTCTTCTCGAACGTTATTCGTCCAGATTCTATGGCATCCTGCAAAACATTCTAAAAAACAAGGCAAATGTTAGTTGAATGAGACCATGCATTATGCCATTTACAGTATTTCTTGTCACTGATTTGTTCGGGGCTTGGTAATTTGTGGCGGTCGCTCAACCTAATCTGCTTATCTTTATATAACTGATCGAAATTGGCATCGATCTTAGAGATTTCAAAAGAGAAATTCCTACTCTTTCTGTCATTCTCCACTTTGGCCTGGGGTTCTGCCCATGTCTTACAAACGTATGGTTTCCCCTTGATTAATTCGGAAAAACATAAGTTAGCCGACTCGATGTCCATTTCGCTCATTTCATAGTTAGTATTCCTGTAATAGGTTCTTTTGCTAGAATTCTTCATTTGTTCTTCCTCCCTCAACAATCGCTCATATCGCACCACACTAGTAGTGAGTTGCGGGAGATCCCAGAATTCTCGATCTTGGAACTTCTTTTTTAGATCGAAGTTAAGACAGCTTTGAGCGATCCTTATAAATTCTTTTTCTGATAAAGGCACGTAACATCGGCCTCGAGCTGCCTTGAACCTTTGCAGGAACGTTTCGGCCCATTCTCCCGGGAGCTGCCTTAAATTGGCCAAATCGGCCAATGCCACTTCAGATTCGGTCTTGTAGAATTGTGCATGGAACAATTGTTCCATTTGACGCCAATTCTCTACCGAATTAGGTGGCAGGCTGATATACCAGGAAAACGCTACTCCTGACAGTGAGCCGTGAAACAGCCTCAGCTTGTGGAAATCGTTCGTTTCCCCACACTAAAGTGTAAATCGGTCTATGTGTTCTATGGTCGAAACTTCCCCAGACCCTGTAAACAGAGAAAATTCTGGTATTTTATAGTTCCTGGGCCATGGATACGCCAAGTCAATCCATTCTGGATACGGATTTTGATACCTTGGCCGAATCGGCCTCACTCCTAGACCGAATTGATTCTGAAGAATCTCGGTAATCTGTTCCCTTAACATATCATTGCCATTGAATGGCACCCCTACGGGTGGTGGTTGCGGCCCTCTCACAAATGGGACATGGTCGTGTCCCTGCTCTTGTGAACCTTGGGACAACACTACTTCATGTTGTACTATGTTTGGCCCTGAGTGTGGGCCAATCGCCTCGGGGCATCGTAAGAGAAGTAACCCCTTGAAGGGGAGGGAAAAAACTTGGACCGGCCTCCTGACTGTTGGGTGCTGGAGGAGTAGTCCATGGTGGGGCTGTCC
Source organism: Zanthoxylum bungeanum (assembly GCA_019454045.1). Classification (NCBI taxonomy): domain Eukaryota; kingdom Viridiplantae; phylum Streptophyta; class Magnoliopsida; order Sapindales; family Rutaceae; genus Zanthoxylum; species Zanthoxylum bungeanum. The sequence goes on from SKCR01037278.1 coordinate 60,699, forward strand.
CTTCATTCATACATTTGGCCATCAACTCGTTTAATGAGCTGAGGTGTTTGGCCATAGTTTTGTAATGCGAATTACTAGCCGATGTAAACTTATCTATGATGTGAGAATTTTGAAGCCTAACATGTTCGACAATATCCTGTGTGAACTCACCGATCAAGGCGCGAACCGCGTTAGGGCTGAGCTCTCGCATAGTTTCATATCGGCTAGCGTCTGCCAGACCCTCGAAATGGCCTACTACCGCTGACACATGGGGTTGGTTGGTTTGCTCCAGTCCCCCTTCCTCCGTACTCGAGCCAGTTTGAGTGTTTCTTTTCAGAGGCATTTCCACTTTTTACACCAATCCTCCCACTGTGGTCGCCAAAAATTGTTTGCACAATTTTCCGTCAAAAGAGCGTGTAAGGTTCAAACCTCCTGAGACACAGTCCCAGCAATGGGTGTTTGATTAAGTGAATAAGCCTCCAAGGGGCACAAGCACACAAATTACAGTCCTAAGATTACACAGCTACGAAATTAAAATAAAATGCTCGTTTTGAGTTTTCATTTTTTTCTCTCCTTTTTTCTCTTCTTCGCATGAGCGAGCTTTTTATAGTGGAACTCGTTAACTGCTCGGACAGTTTCAATCCGCAAACTTCTCTGCTACTGCTGGATAATGCCTCCAACTGCCGAGCTATGTGCCATAACTGCCTGATCGTGGGGAACTGTTAAATTGTGCGCGATGAACTGCCAAGTCGTGGGTGGTACTGTCTAAACGCTAAATCGTGGGATCAACTGCAACATGTATTAGTCGTCCTGACTCTTTTGTCGTCCTAGTCGCTACGTCGTCTGGCGATCGTTCTAATTACTTCTCCCACCGTCGCCCTGTTTGCAAATCGCCCTTCAGTGCCCGCTCGTCCTGATCGTTCCTCGCCCCTTGACATGTCCTTTCATTAACTCGTATTTTCTAGGGCGATTTTCTTCGCCAACAATATTCTTTCACAGTTAGAAGTTCAGAACAGGTTGTAAAAATTGGATATATTTCTTAGAAAAAGAAAGATTAATTTATTAGTAAACAATGGATATATTTCTTAATTAGAAATTATGACTGATGCTAATTTTGAACATATTATAGGAAAATATATGAATTCTGACCCAATTACACTTAACAAACCTGTCATTTAAGAGTAAATTTAAATTATTAGACAGTCAACAATAGCAAGACAAAATCCCAGCATTAACACTCAATAATATTATTTTAGACAGATTAATGAGAATGTAAAAAGTAAAAAGTAAAAACATTACATATTATTAGATACGGTAATTTCACCCACAAATCATAAATCTGTAAAAACTCGTCCGTAATGGGTATAATTTGATAAATATTTAAGCGAATTTGGTACGGGTTTGGTAAATTAAAACAAAATCCGCTGCGGGTTTGGTAATTAAGCAAAAACCCGCGGATATCTACTACCCGTAAACTTAAATTTTTTGTTTTACATTTTTTAGGACAAAAAAAATTCATTCATATAAAATGACTCATATTATGTAATTAATTTATCATTTTAATTGTTTTTGGTCTTGTATTGATTTAATCTTTAGTTACTTTTTTTTTGTCAACTTTATCATTTTTTTGAATTTCTTTTGGTCTAGTATCCTGTTTAATATTTGCGACTTCATATTAACTTCAAACCAAACTCCACTGACAGGTGAAGAAATTATAGATGGTTTAATATTTTATTTAATTTGATTTTCATATTATAGATAAAGAATATTTTGTCACGGAAAATTTATTTTTATATGATATTTTAAAAACCCGTAAAAAATCCGATGGGTACCAATGCGGGTTTGGTATTTTATTTTTATATGCTGGTGCGGGTGCGGGTTTGGTAATGAAAATTAAAACCCACAACGAGTATGATGCGGGTTTGATAATTTATTTACTTATACGGGTACGGATTTAATAATAACAAACCGGCACCACACAGCCATCCCTACGAGAAAATCTTTGGTGCAACCGTGGTACCACGTCATCCATGCAACAAGCCAATCATCCTTTGCCACGCGTGCTAAAAAGTCAAAAAACAACTAAAAAATAGGAAGAAAATTAAACATGTTATTTTTTAATTGGTTGGTGGTACCACGTCATCCATACCACTGTTGCACCAAAGATTTACTCCCATCCCTACATATTATGTGGTGTTACTGTTTAGAGATAGACACCCAAACATATAAATTATTGGCCACATGTATTAAAAACAAATACCGATATTTCCATATCCTCAATTTAAGGATATTATCATGTATTTCATGAAGCGATTGAGGAAGCTAGAAGAAATCATTGTGAAATTAAAGATATGTCAGAATATGAGAATCAAATTTAGGGTATAATTGATATATTCAAATAAATTTTCTTCAAATAGAGTTTCTATTGAAAATTATATTTCTTAAAGTTATGTTATGATGGTTCTATTTAGTATTATGGTTTGACATGTGATGAGATAACAAAATTATGTTTAGGTCAAAACATAATTTTTAATTGTTTGGTTAATGAACAAAAATTACAATTACAAATTGCGATTTCTTTTTTTTTTTTTCTTAAAAATGAGTTTTACAAAAATTCAAATTTTTAGTTTTTACCCACTATAAAAATATTAGAAAAGCTCACTATAATTTTTTATCAAAAATAAAATAAAATTACATAATATGATTTATGTACTGTTCATTATACTTTTTTAATCGCAACACCAATCAGAGACAAAAGAAACGAAATAATATTGGGAAATAAAATAAGGGTATTTAATTAAATTTAACTCTTTAAAAATTTTATAATCTCTACCCCAAAAACTTGCTAGTAAAGACAAAATAAATTTTTTTAATCCTCGAAAATTTTACTATAAATACAGCTAAACATCATCAAAAAAAAAAATTTAAGAGTTAAAAAATAAAAAATAAAAAATAAAAAATCTATTGTCTATATTAAAAGGCATACTAAGTATGTAATTTATAAATATCACATAATCATTGTAGAAGGATCTTAATCCCAAGAAAGAATTATCATATTATATGTGTGCTTCACTGTACATAGAGTAAAGGAGGAAGCAAAGAGGTGAATAAAAAAGTAATTTAAATTGAAAAATCAAATCGAATTAAATAAGAAAAATCTAATCGAAGTAATAATTTTTTTTATTTTCATAAATAATTGTTCGATATTTTAATTAAAAACCGAACCGAACCGAATTAGAATAATTTTTAACTAAAAAACAGAACCGAATCGAATTAATTGAATAATTTAATTTATTGAATTTTTTAAAATCTAATCATATTACGTTATTATCTTATAATTATAATTTTTTTTATAATCATACCGAACCGGAACGAACTGTGTCCACCTCTAGCAAAATCTCAGGTAATCAAAATAAAAGAAGGGATTTTGAAAAAAAAAAAATTTTATATTTGTTGTTTATATTAAAAACCATACCAAACTTGTAATTTCTAAATATCACATAATCACTGTAGAAGGATTTTAATCTGAAAAAAGAAGAAAAAAATTCATTATATGAGTACTTTATCTGTACATATATAGTAAAGTATCTTTCTTGCCTGACAGTTAATATCCTTCTTATTTTTCTTGGCTGCAGAACCAGACAAAATGCTGGGGACCATTGAATTTATTCCCCTCATTGTCAATGGATAGCTTGATTTTGAAGCCATCTGAAACTCAAAAATCTTCCCTTTAATACAATTTGGTTTCTAGAATCTGTTGGGCAGTCGTATTATTACCACTTTTTATATGCATTATTTTATCAAAATCATTAATAGAAATCATGAAATTCATGAAATCGAACACAAACTCAAAAAGTAGGAAATATATTGTTGTAGAAGATAATGAACTTAAATCAAGTCGAGAAAAACCCATGTCCTTAAGAATTTATTAATCTCGTCTCGGTGCACTACGAATCTCTTATGGCTAACGTTCTCGCATGATACTTGATAAAAAGGGATATTCATTTCTTCAAGAATTTGAACTAAGAATATGGTGGAAATTCTTTCACTTAGAAAATTTTAAACTCTCTAACAATGAATGAAACTCGGAATGAATGAATTATAAATTTTTAGAATGAATGGAAAATGAACCTAATGACTCCTTTTTATAGACATGGAAGGTTTTCTTTGGAAAGGTACCCTTAAGCCTAAGGATACAATCCTTAAAAGAAGTCATAACTTTTCGATGTACCTTTTCAACTAAAATGTTATATATTTTCCCTGTAAAGGATATATTCATTCATTTTGTGTTTTTCCTAAAGATCACATATTAAGGACATGCCTTATCACAAAATACCTTATAAATACACTTTTTTATTTAGGAAAATTCCTACTGAATTAACTTCGAGGCCTTTCCAGATTTTTATTTATTTTTTTATTTTGGTGGTTACTTGTCAATTTCTGAAAAACATATGGCTAAATTAAAATGCGTGCTATGGTGACTAATTATTATTATTATTATTATCCAATAACGAATGGGACGGGCTTAGATTTTGCTCCAATTACCCACACAATGATTGCCCCTTTGCACATTACCCAATTAAAAATATATATCCAAGTTCTTAGCTTTGGTAAGTGATTTTGTAATTAAAATTTAAACCCTTTGCTGGTTACAAGTATATAAATATTTATATATACATGCTGAACTGATAAGTTGTTGTGTGGCACTGGCAGGTGTGTTGAGCATTTTTAGCAATGGAGATCCTGGATCTGTTCATAGTGGCATTAATTCCAATTCTGAAAGTACTCTTGGTTACTGCTCTTGGCCTGCTCCTCGCAATAGATCGCATAAATCTCTTAAGCCATGACACAACACATAGTTTAAACAACGTGAGTAGTTAACAAAATTTGCATAAAACGATAGCTTTGAAATGATCAGAGTATGTTCAGGTAGCTAAGCTCTGCATATAATCAAACAGGACTTATAAAACTTTTACTTTCTCTTTTCAGCTTGTATTCTATGTGTTCAATCCAGCACTCATCGGTAGCAATCTTGCTGAAACCATTACTTTAGAGAGTTTAATTAGCTTGTGAGTTCTTTATGTATGACTAGCTACTGCCTCATCTTAATTTGTTACCAAAACATCCTCGATGAGTTTTTAACGCAGGGGCTTGACATTGATTGTGCAGGTGGTTCATGCCGGTGAATATTTTGTTGACATTCATAATTGGCTCTGCTCTTGCTTGGATTCTAATTAAACTCACTCGAACTCCTCCACATCTCCAAGGCCTTGTCATTGGTTGCTGCTCTGCTGGTATATATATATATATATTAAATTTGCATCCTTTGTTGTTCTTCTTTTTTACCCGGATGCAAAAAATCCTTGTTTGTTGATTTACATACTGAATGTTCGTTTATAGGGAATTTGGGAAACTTGCTTCTCATTATTATTCCAGCTGTTTGTGAGGAATCAAATAGTCCATTTGGAGATTCATCTGTCTGCTCCACTTATGGAGAGGCTTATGCTTCACTTTCTATGGCGGTATGAATGTAAATTCTTTTGTTTTAAGACTTCAATATGATTGTTAACTTGTATTTTGGTCACAGGTGGGAGCAATATATATATGGACTTATGTGTATTATATCATGAGTCTATATTTGAATAAAAGCACTACAGATACTAGTACAAATAAAGATTCATCAACAATCAATATTACATCTTCTGGAGAAACCTCATCCGAAATATTCTCAGAGACTAGCACTAAACCACTTCTACGTTCAAGTGATCGCCAAGATGAAACGCCTACTACTAGCTCAAGGGTAACATGGAAAATTTTCTCTCTTAAAAATGCTTTTATCCCCAATATTACATTAGTAGGAAATTCATTTATTTGGTTATGTTTAATGTGCTTGTTTGGACTCTGTTACTAGCTTCAATATACATTTGCGTAGTGTTAGTATCTGTGTAAACAGTTACTGCAATGAGATAGTTTCTTAAATTCTTTGACAGGTTCCATTTCTGGATGGGATGACTCAAAGCATTAAGACAGTTACATCAAACATAGACCTGAAAATGGTCTTTGCACCATCTACAATTGCAGTGGTATGCTAGTTTGAATGCTTGTCAAAAGATTTTTTTTGGTTTTTTGGGTAAAAAAAAAAAGATTCTTACTACAAGTGATTTCTTCATTTGTTTTCATGTTGAAGATTATTGGGTTTGTCATCGGAACAATCTCTCCGATTAGGAAAGTAATGATTGGTGATAGTGCTTCTCTTCGTGTACTCGATAGTTCTGCAGCGTTGGTGGGGTAAAGATCAAACTTGTAAATATTCTAATAAGCTTAAATTTTAAGAAACTTTGATCCTGAGAACAAGATTTGACCTGCAGGGAGGCAGCAATCCCAGCAATGACACTGATCATAGGAGCAAATCTTCTTTCAGGTACTTTGATATTTTTCCTACTTGTGTTTAACTTGGCCTGCCTAAATATGGAACCATGATCGTTATTCATGTTGTTGTTACAGGTTTAAAAAGCTCAGGATTAGGTGTTTCACTGATTACAGGTATTATAGCAATACGGTATATATTGTTACCTCTATTGGGCATTGTGATTGTTAAAGCAGCATACCGGTTTGGCTTGATCGGTTCGGATTCATTATATCAATTCATTCTTTTGCTTCAGTATACACTTCCCCCTGCACTCAATGTAGGTATGATGACTAATGGATTGGCATTAATTGATCAACTGTCTTGAATATTTTTTATTTTATTTTGAGAATTAAAAATTTTAAGTGTTTCTTTGTTACTCTCTGATGTTATTTGACAGGTACCATAGTCCAGTTATTTGAGACTAGTGAGAATGAATGTTCTGTGATAATGCTATGGACTTATGCAGTGGCTGCATTTGCTCTTACACTTTGGATAACTTTTTACATTTGGCTTTTGGCTTAAAGTTGTTTCTGTAATCTTTTTTACTGAGTATTTCTAATACAATTATAATGTTCCTCCACCGATATCTTTATAACTTATTTAATGGACCATGTTGAGTTCATCTTTTAAAATATTATACCTCACACGATGGACGGATGTACTTATTTTTTTCAAACATGTAACTCGACGCAGTTCACACTTTTATCGACTTTTATTTGCTCCTATAGGATTTGGGATTTGAATCTACTATATTTTAAATTATTTAAACTCGGGTCGGATAATTTGACAACAGGATTTTCAATATTTCAAAAAAAAAATTTAGGCGGTGCTCACACCCCCACCATCAGTTAACTGCAATCCTCCAATTTATACGAAGTTCATAAACGTATTGTGTATATATGATAGAATTAATTAGATTGTAGGGTGATGACGTGGTTCTATTGATCCTATATAGGATTTTCTTCAAGTTTATATATGGTTTAGAATAGGAACAAACATCTCGACAGTGCTATAATAAAATTAATCTAACATGTCAAATAGATATATAGATTAAAAAAAATAGCATTCATTATACACTTTTATTGACGGCTGATTTTCGTTTCAAGGGCGATTTGGGAACATCGATTCCTCGAACAAAATCTCCCTCAAACAATAAATTTGTTTGGTTAGTTATAAACCAAATCAAACTTGACAAGAGATGGAAACAACATACAAGATACATGGTTTAACGTGGTTGGGCGGAGTGGATCAAAACTACGTCCACGGATGCAAAGGAAATAAAATTTTTATTAGGTGCACGGGTCTGACCGACCTGCTCTAGCTCTCAATTACACTTAAGTTTTTTGCTCACTTTTTTACAAGTTATGTGTGAGAAAAATTAGCCAACCCTTTACAATGAGTTTTCAACCTCTTTTTATAGTATGCCTAAACTCACTATTCCGCCAACTCGTGACGTCAGCCACGTTACTAAGTTATCATTGTGTAGGATATCTTCCTCAATCAACCTACAAGTAATAGCTCTGCCGCCTGACACAACTGTTGGGATTTGTATGCCCGACAAACAAATATGTTCGAAACATGATTGATTAATAAATTTGTGATTCTATTTTATTCCATGTATGCATTTTGATTTGCTTTATAAAATTCATGAAAATTCTTGAAAAGTTCTAATAATTCCGTTAAATATGGAACATCAATTTTATCATAATGATGGTCATATATGTGATGATCTTAAATCATTATATTTAGCAGACTCCTATATCATATTAATTTATTCTTTAATTTACTCGGTGTGGCTTTGTATTTATTATATTTCGTAAACCTTGTATTTTGGGAATGAGTTGAATGAATAGCTGGGAATGCTAACCTGATATAATGAAATCTGTTCATAAGATTCTCTTGTTTGTTAGTTCAGGACCTGAACGATTAGCGCGCAAATTCATTAAAGTTATGAATTAATTGTTCACTTGAGAACTAATGGAAGTCAAGGATAAAGATGTAACTGGAGAGGTTGACGGATATTTTATACCTAGCTCCTTTACGAATCTGTTATGGAGAATCATTGCATAGGTAATGACTATATCAATGGACGTATACTTTGAGTAATTAATTCTATAATTCTAGGAGTGCAATTCTGGGTATTTAGTGGAGTTACTCCAGAATAATAATTTCGTTTGATTAATAAAATAGTTTATAATTAATCGACGGAATTATTGGAGCTTAGAATTATAGGTCCATCGGTCCCCTCGTCGTCTTCTATCACTGTTCGAACGATTATAATTACGAAGAAAAATAGTTGAGAATTGTTTAAAATAATTATGAATTATTTTACACTCTAATATTACATAAGCTCATGTTTGGAAATTATGACAAATGTTGTCTTAATATATTTATTAATAGATAATGTATCTATTTATTAAATTATGAAAATTAATATTTATTTAATTTGATTAATTAAATTTTAATTTAATGAGATAATATTTTCAAAAGTTGAAAATTTTAAAAAACTGTTTTTTAATGAATTATCTTTGATAATTTATAGGATAAATATCAAAGGATTTTATTTTTGATTTTTTGAAAATTAAAATTAATAATATCCTTAATGGATTTGCTTGATAAGAATTTGATTTTGAACAAAGTTAATCAATTCAAAAAAACAAAAAACAAAATCCATATGCTATAACAATAATAAAAAACGTGAGCTGTTGGTAGAGTTTTTTTTTGGTTTTCAATTTTGATTAAAAAGAACAACAACAAAACAGAGGCTAAAGAGAGAAAATAAAGAAAAATAGTTTTCTTTTATTTTTTCTTAAGTTTGATTTTGAGAAAATCAAAAGAAACAACATTTAGGATTCGTCTCATGTGCTGAGTACACGAATCCTTCACAAATTATAGTGTTCTTCGCATTTATTTTCACGCCCACACGTGCCGTTTGAGGTGAGGAGATAAGACGAGGAAGATCGTGGTTCAAAGAATCGATTTACAAAGATATACAGATCTGCAGGTATATTTCTTACTTGAGTTCTAAATATTTATTATTAATATACTAGAAAATACGGATCCGGTTTTGATTGTTCATGTAAAAAAATTAAATTTTTCCTGTTACACAACACGATTTCCGCTGCGCATGAACTCTGAAAACCAACAAATGGTATCATGAGCGGTCGTATTTATTCTAGTATATTAATAAGAATGATTTATTGCAAATCATCTTAATATGTATGTAAAAGAGTAGGCTATGCATTTTTTTATGAATTATCATGTGATGGTGAATGTATGGATATTAATCGTTAATTGTATGGTTGACCTTGGTTAGGATTTTAAATTTTTATTTTTATATATTGGATATGTAAACCCAAAATTAAATGGGTATTTTTTCCTGTAATTGTAATTTCTGTAATTGTTCGAGATCAAGATCAAACCAAAGAGACGATGGACGGACGAATACTTTTTTTTATAAAATATAATTATTTTTCCAAATTTTTTTTGTTTACTGCACTGCAGCAGTGAGACTGCTGCAGTGCACTGCTGCACGAGCAGCAGTGAGGCTGCTGCACATGAAGCAATCTCGCTGCTGCTGTGCAGCAGCTTGACGCACAGTGGCAATTTTAGATTGCCCACTGTGCGGCAATGCAATAATAAAAAAAAAAATTAGTGAAAGTCACTTGGAAATATAATTATATTTTTTCCAGATTTGAGATTAATGTAATTTTATATTTGTTTTGGTTGTAATTTTAGAAATATCCAAATTGTCAACTTCGGTTAATATCCAATTTATTTATTTTGTGTGAATTATAAAATGTTTATTCTCATGCATATTTTAAATTACATATAGAATTAGCACAATTCCTACTCTTGCATTACAACATGCCATGCATACATGTGCATTTTCATAAATTTATTTATGAGAGTAAATAGTTTATAATTTGATTAAAAACTATTTTAGAATTTTTATCGATTAGTCGATTAAATAAAATTGTGAATTAATTTTAAATCGTTAAAATTGTAATGTCACAAAATTCAAGTTCTAAGTATTTATAATAAATTGTTATCATGAATAACTTAGATGTTTCATAATGAATTTAAGTTTTATTAGTAAAGCAAGTAATTTGATTATGAAACAATTAATTTGATAATTAAAGACCTTTAATATTGATTTCTTGGTCTTTTTCGCTAAATTTTTTCAAAACATTAGATGTTTTACATATAAAATCACTAAACTTAAAATAATGAGTGGGAGCGGGTAGTTTGTCAAAACATCCTTTGGTCTCCACCGTTAATGCGACATCGTGAAATCTAAGTGGGGCTTCGTGATGACTTTAGTTTCATCCTCCCTAAGGAAAGTGTTTGCTTAGGTTAATATTAAGGTTGTACTTCTTTGGATAGGATTTATAAAATGTATTTCATAATTAACTTACCCTAAGGTGGTTATTATGAGTTAATTTTTAAGGATCCAAAACGGTGGGTTTACACTCATATAAATATAGTTAAAAGTGTTAATTATATTTAGACCAAAAATCGGTTATTAAATTTTTGAAAATATGAGATATTTTGAAAAAAATTTATTAATTGAGATTGTCTTTATTTTAATAAGGTGTTGTGATCGACCCTAAGGCCACATAATATGCTTATTAATTTTTCCGAGGCTATAGTACTGCATATATATTTTAGTGTTTTGCATATGCATCATGCATCATGATTACCATGCCAATTTTATTTTGAATTTTATGCATGGAATAATTTAGAATATTTTTTTTATGATTTCAGAAATATGTCAATCCAATCCTATCACTATCACTACTTGCTACTGAAAAATTAACTGGTGATAACTTTGCTAAGTGGAAGAAAAATATGAATATAATTCTTGTGCTGGATAACCTAAAGTTTGTCCTGATGGAGGAATGTCCTCCAGAACCAGCTGTGAATGCCAACAAAACCATCAAAGATGCCTATGAAAATTGGATTCGAGCAAATGACAAAGCTCGTTGTTATTTGCTTGCTGCCATGTCTGACGTGCTTAACACAAAGCACGAAAAGACAGAGGCTGCTTATGAGATAATGGAGTCTCTACAAGGCATGTTTGGCAAACCCTCTGATCAAGCTAAACATAAAGCAGTCAAGAAAGTCATGAACTGCAAAATGAAAGCTGGAACTCATGTTCGTGAACATGTGCTAATGATGATTAGTACTATTCATGAGGCAGAAATCAATGGGGCTACCATAGATGAAGGCACAAAGGGCATGATTTTGGAAAGCCTTAGCCCATAATTTCTTCAGTTCAAAAGCAATTACTTCATGAATAGTGAGTTAGTTATAATTTGAATGAATTGCTTAACGAACTCACTACTTTTGAGTCTATTTCTGTGGAGAAGAAAGGAGAAGCAAATGTTGTTGAACCTTCTAACTCTAACTCTTCTTAAAGAAGAGAAAGAGAAATAAGAATAAAGGTAAGAGTTCAGGAACTGAGAAAACAGCAGGGAACAACAGCAAAAAGAACAAGCCAAACAATAGTCAAGGAAATAAGAATGGCTCCACCCAGAAAAAAACCAAAAGGAAAATGTTTCCATTGTGGAATTGATGGGCATGGGAAGAGAAACTGCAAGAAGTATCTCGAAGAGCTGAAACAGAAAAAGAAAGGTAAATTAGATTTACTTGTTACTGAATCTTGTTTAGTTGAAAATGATTTATCACCCTGGATAATTGATTCAGAAGCGACTAATCATATTTGTTGTTTCTTACAGATGCTTGATTCTTACACAAGACTTGCTGATGGAGACTTTACTTTGAGAGTTGGGAATGGCGCTTTAGTTTCAGCATCAGCAGTTGGACAAATAAAACTTTATGTTGAGAACAACAAATTTTTATTTTTGAATAATGTTTATTTCGTACCGGGGTTTACTAGAAATCTCATTTCGGTTCTTGACTTTATGAACAATCTTATTCAGTTTCTTTTGATAATAAATCAGTTGTTATTTCAAGAAATGGTTTGAATATTTATTCTGGTTTTATTGAAAATGGGCTCTATGTAATAATGCCCAATTTTAATTCATTATTGATGCTGAAATGTTCAAAGTTGCATTGCCAAAAACAAAGAAACAAAAGATTTCTCACACTGATAACACATATCTATGGCACCTAAGACTTGGTCATATAAATCTTGACAGGATAAATAGGCTTGTAAAGGATGGTCCTTTAAGAGAACTAAATGTTAGTACTCTACCAGTCTGTGAATCATGTCTTGAAGGTAAGATGACAAAGAGGCCTTTCTCTGCAAAATGCAATAGGGCCCAAGAACCACTGAAGCTTATACATTCAGATGTTTGTGGACCTATGTTCACAAACAAAGGTGGCTATGAGTACGTTCGTTACTTTTGTTGATGATTACTCTAGATATGATTATGTTTACCTAATGAGACATAAGTCTGAAACTTTTGGAAAGTTTAAAAGAATTCCAAATCGAAACGGAAAAACAATTAGGTAAATCAATCAAGTCCTTCGATCAGATCGAGGAGGTGAATACCTTGATAATGAATTCAAAGATCACCTATTAGAGTATGAGATTTTATCCCGACTAACTGCACCTGGTACACCTCAGCAAAATGGTGTAGCTGAGAGGAGGAATCGAACTTTACTCGACATGATTCGTTCCATGTTGAGTTATTCTTCACTTCCAAAATCATTTTGGGGGTATGCTATACAAACAGCAACCTACATTTTGAATGTGGTTCCATCTAAGTCAGTACCTAGAACACCTTTAGAGTTATGGAATGGCCACAAACCCAGTTTGAGTCACTTTCGTATATGGGGGTGCCCAGCATACGTGCTAATGGGTAAGACAACAAAGTTGGAAATGCGTTCTGAAGTTTGTTTCTTTGTAGGATATGCAAAAGGCACAAGGGAGGTGTTTTTATAATCCTCGAGATAATAAGTGTTTGTGTCGACAAATGCCACGTTTCTTGAGAATAATTATATGACAGACTTCAAACCTCAAAGTAAGATAGTCTTGGAGGAATTAAAATCTGATGAATCAGTCAACAACCTGCTAGGATTGTTATTCCACAAAGCAATGAGACCACATCTTCGAGTCAGAACATCTTACCACCTCGTCGTAGTGGGAGGATAGTACGACTACCTTCTCGATATAGACAAGATGGTGAAGCACAAGTTGCTATCACTGATGATGGAAAAGATGACCCATTAACATATAGATGTGCAATGGAAGATCATGACAAAGAGAAATGGCTTGAGGCTATGAAACTTGAGATGGAATCCATGTATTCCAACTCAATCTGGGAGCTTGTAGATCTACCTGAAGGAGTAAATCCTATAGGGTGTAAATGGATCTACAAAAGAAAGAGGGGAGTGGACGGTAATGTAGAGACATTTAAAGCAAGGCTAGTGGCAAAGGGTTATACCCAAAAAGAATGAGTTGACTATGAGGAAACTTTTTCACCTGTAGCCATGCTGAAGTCCATTCGAATCTTGCTTTCCATTGCTACTCATTATGATTATGAAATTTGGCAGATGGATGTCAAGACAGCCTTTTTGAATGGCTATCTTGAAGAGACCATCTATATGGAGCAACCAGAAGGTTTTATAAGCAAGGACGAAAAGCAAAAGGTTTGCAAGTTGCAAAGGTCTATCTATGGACTTAAGCAAGCGTCCAGATCTTGGAACATGAGATTTGATCAGGCGGTCAAATCTTATGGCTTTATCCAAAATCCTGATGAATCTTGTGTTTATAAATTCATCAAGGACAAGCGAGTGGTCTTTCTAATACTTTATGTTGATGATATTCTACTTATTGGGAATAATGTAGAACTATTATCAGACGTAAAGGCTTGGCTGGCTGAAAAATTCCAAATGAAAGATTTGGGAGAAGCAAGTTACATTCTTGGGATCCGTCTTATTAGAGATCGCAAGAAAAAGCTGCTAGCTCTGTCTCAGGCATTGTATATTGACAAGATGCTTGTTAGATATTCAATGCAAAACTCCAAGAAAGGTAACTTACCTTCCCGTCATGGAGTTGTTCTTTCTAAAAGGCAGTGTCCTTCGACACCCCAAGAGGAAGAAGATATGAGACGGATTCCATATGCGTCGGCAGTAGGGAGCTTGATGTATGTTATGCTATGCACAAGACCTGATATATGCTATGCAGTGGGAATAGTTAGTCGTTTTCAGTCAAATCTAGGATTAGATCATTGGGAAGCAGTTAAGCATATTCTCAAGTATCTACGGAGAACGAGGAACTATATGCTTGTTTATTCTGGCAGGGATTTGATTCTGATTGGATATACTGATTCTGATTTTCAATCAGATACAAATGATCGAAAGTCGATATCTGGATCAGTATTCACTATTGGTGGGGGAGCTTTAGTTTGGAGAAGCATCAAACAATCATGTGTTGCTGATTCAACTATGGAAGCCGAATATGTGGCTGTTTGTGAAGCTGCCAAAGAAGCGGTTTGGCTCCGAAAGTTCTTTACCGATCTGGAAGTGGTTCCTGATATGGACAAGCCATTGTCACTTTATTGTGATAATAGTGGTGCAGTGGCTAATTCCAAAGAACCAAGAAGCCATAAGAGATCAAAACATATTGAGAGGAAATATCATGTGATTAGGGACATTGTGCAACGCGGAGACGTGGCTGTTCTGAAGATTCCATCTGCAGAGAATCTAGCGATCTTTTACCAAGACGCCCTGCAAAGAGTTTTGAGGGGCATCTAGAAGGATTGGGGATTAGAGACATGTCTCATTTTCTTTAGGGCAAGTGGGAGTTTGTTGGGATTTGTATGCCCGACAAGCAAATATGTTCGAAACATTATTGATTAATAAATTTGTGATTCTATTTTATTCCATGTATGCATTTTGATTTGCTTTATAAAATTCATGAAAATTCCATGATTATTTATGTAGCTTTGAATTAAATATATATGTGTATGTAAAATGTTACATACATATATGCATGGATAAAATTTAAAGAGTAATAATCAAAATTTGTCCATGACTATGATTTGAAGTTGGGAATCTTCAAATCCAAAGTCATAAATACAGTTCATTCCATTATGAATGGTATAGTTCTATCCAGACTATATTATGTAGAGACATAAAATGAATGTATTTTATATAATAAGATTATATTGGACATGACCCCGATAAAATTGAAAAGTTCTAATAATTCCGTTAAATATGGAACATCAATTTTATCATAATGATGGTCATATATGTGATGATCTTAAATCATTATATTTAGCAGACTCCTATATCATATTAATTTATTCTTTAATTTACTCGGTGTGGCTTTGTATTTATTACATTGCGTAAACCTTGTATTTTGGGAATGAGTTGAATGAATAGCTGGGAATGCTAACCTGATATAATGAAATCTGTTCATAAATTCTCTCTGTTTGTTAGTTCAGGACCTGAACGATTAGCGCGCAAATTCATTAAAGTTATGAATTAATTGTTCACTTGAGAACTAATGGAAGTCAAGGATAAAGATGTAACTGGAGAGGTTGACGGATATTTTATACCTAGCTCCTTTACGAATCTGTTATGGAGAATCATTGCATAGGTAATGACTATATCAATGGACGTATACTTTGAGTAATTAATTCTATAATTCTAGGAGTGCAATTCTGGGTATTTAGTGGAGTTACTCCAGAATTAATAATTTCGTTTGATTAATAAAATAGTTTATAATTAATCGACGGAATTATTGGAGCTTAGAATTATAGGTCCATCGGTCCCCTCGTCGTCTTCTATCACTGTTCGAACGATTATAATTACGAAGAAAAATAGTTGAGAATTGTTTAAAATAATTATGAATTATTTTACACTCTAATTATTCCATAAAGCTCATGTTTGGAATTATGACAAATGTTGTCTTAATATATTTATTAATAGATAATGTATCTATTTATTAATTATGAAAATTAATATTTATTTAATTTGATTATTAAATTTTAATTTAATGAGATAATATTTTCAAAAGTTGAAAATTTTAAAAAACTGTTTTTTAATGAATTATCTTTGATAATTTAATAAGATAAATATCAAAGGATTTTATGTTTGATTTTTTGAAAATTAAAATTAAAAATATCCTTAATGGATTTGCTTGATAAGAATTTGATTTTGAACAAAGTTAATCAATTCAAAAAAAAAAACAAAACCCATATGCTATAACAATAATAAAAAACGTGAGCTGTTGGTAGAGTTTTTTTTGGTTTTTCAATTTTGATTAAAAAGAATAACAACAAAAACAGAGGCTAAAGAGAGAAAATAAAGAAAAAATAGTTTTCTTTTATTTTTTCTTAAGTTTGATTTTGAGAAAATCAAAAGGAAACAGCATCCAGGATTCGTCTCATGTGCTGAGTACACGAATCCTTCACAAATTAGAGTGTTCTTCGCATTTATTTTCACCCCCACACGTGCCGTTTGAGGTGAGGAGATAAGACGAGGAATATCATGGTTCAAAGAATCGATTTACAAAAATATCCAGATCTGCAGGTATATTTCTTACTTGAGTTCTAAATATCTTATTATTAATATACTAGAAAATACGGATCCGTTTTTGATTGTTCATGTAAAAAAATTAAATTTTTTCCTGTTACACAACACGATTTCCGCTGCGCATGAACTCTGAAAACCAACAAATACTCTCTGTCATATGAACCTCATTAATTCACCTTCTTTTGGTAACAACTACACACTCTGCCCATGTGCCAACCTGTATTCCAACCACTTCTACTCGATTGTGTTTGTCAGTGGGCAAGCCTGAGGCTCTCTTCCATCCCATCAGCCGCTGGCCTACTCCTATCTTATCGGTCATTAGGAGGCTCAAACTTTCATTTAGGGCTTACGTCGTCCATCTAAGAACATAATGTTGCAACCCCGACCCATATCATCGGGTCGGTCCATCGAAACAAGTAATATCCTTCCTTGCATCTACTAACAGGTCGGGTCAGTAGAAAAGCCTTCACTTCCCTCACCTTCTCTTCAAAATGGTCAAACTGACATTAAGATTCTCGACTGCTTCATTACGGGCATGTGGGAACATTGAGAAATAACTTCCCTTGATGACAGTCTGAACTTTTATAATTTTCTTCTAACTTGTATCTTCAAGTGATCACCTTCCTCGGGTGTATGTGACTGTGCCTCTTCTGGCTTACTCCAAATCTCCTTCATTGTGTATCAAAGACAAAACCGACATCCTCGGGTTGGTCTTTAAATGCATCTGATTTCGATCCGCTGATCGGGTCAGACACCTCTAGGTCTTGGGTTTGAGCCCTCTACTTAGCAAAGACCTTGGGCCCTCATCTTGGCAAGTGAAATCCCCTTCATACCCTTCTTCATATTGCAAATCTTCTGGGGTTCGAAAATCACCATCAACAACTTTAAATGTGAAATTACTTTTGATATTGGGACCAAATTTAAAGACACATTTTTTAGACCCGACTGGCTACAGGACCACACCTTTGTTGCTTATATTTGTAGATACTCTAAATCATATTTATATCCATTTACCTAGATACTTTTATTTACGTATTATTTATTTATTTATTTTTTTTGGAATCGTTGGAAATCCCGCCGCCAAACCATTCATTCCGGACTTAAGTGAAGCAGGTAAAACTCACTGTTGTCTCAGGCTCTTACAAGAAGCGCACTCTCTATATTCGAACCCAATACCTCAAGGTGAGATCCTGAACCCTACACCACCAAGCCACGCCCATTGGGGACTTACCTATTATTTACACTAACACAGGGCCCGCACTTTGTGCGGGTTAAACATATATTTAATTATAATTTCATATTGTTGGTGGTTTAGTGTCATTAAACAGAAAATTAACATGCAAATAACAATCAAAATCAGAACTCAAATTTAATATCTACTTTTACATGCAAGAACCATAATACTTTGAGCATGAAGAAAACCTGGTAGAAATGACGAATGCAGTGGTCCAGGTCGAGAAATATATCTATCCTTAAGAACTTATCAGCCCTGTCTCGGTGATCTACGGGTTTTGTGGCTAATGTTCTCCCAGAAAAACACGGATTCTTCTTGTTCAAGGGGCACTCCTTAACAAGATCTCAAACTTGGAAATGGAGGGAACTATCTCTTTACTCATAACGAAAATAGTGAGACACAAAACTTTTTCTTAATCTGGATCCCAAGAATGAACTACAAACTCCTTTAAATAGACATGGAATGGTGCCTTAAGGGCACCCTTTAGTTTGGGGTGCAACCCTCCTAAGGGTTATACTCATTCCATCCCTATTTGGAGTTTTGAGTATTCTTATAAATTGGAGGACATGTCTCTCCTCCATCCAAAACTCAATAATTAGAGAATTTACAACAATCCCCCACAATTCTCTAAATATTCATGCAGACACTAGAGAGAGTTTCCGTGAACTAAATCTACATCGAAATAGGTAGCTTTCGCTTTGAACCTTTCCTAGTGAGTGACAATCGGATTTTCTTGGCAAACCAGTGACCCATAGTCTTGAACTGTTATGTCGTTGGTGTAAACCAAGACAATTACCAACACATAGCTTTACTTCGACCATTTCCCGTTCTACGGTTGTGTTCATTTCGGCCCTGAACAGCGGTCATGGATTCATCAAGAACTTTAGGGAAATCAGCCTGTAAAATCTTATGGAAGCGGCCTCACTTTTTACTTGAAATAGGTGATCTACTATGAAGAGGTAATCTGCATTTAACCTCATTAGGACTCATCTCCTAATATAGTGATTATTAAAAGCCTCAGTTTATCCTAACCTTGACAGAAAGCACTCGGCGTCATTGTCGGAATGGGATAGAGTACAAAAATCTCTCGCGTGCTTTCAATTGCACAAAGTTTCAGTTGTCCCTTTTGAACCTAGATCTTGGGATCTCCAGTCAGCTAGGTTGGGTTTCCACAATGACAATTCTTTGTTTATAGGCCTCAAGCCCATTCCCCTCGATGACTTCTCAACTTGCTCTCTAGGTAAACCTTTAGTAAGTGGATCCGCTAGGTTTTCCTTCGACTTAACATAATCGATCGATATTATGCCACTTGAGAGTAGTTGACGTATGGTTTTGTCTCTGACGTATGTGTCGAGACTTACCATTATACATTGTATTTTGGGCTCTCTCAATAGCCGATTGGCTATCACAATGTATGCTTATCACTGGCACCGGTTTGGGCAACTAGGAATATCCTCCAGGAAATTTCAAAGTCATTCCGCTTCTTCCCGCTGTTTTGTCTAATGCTATGAACTCTAATTCCATAGTAGACCGAGCAATACATGTTTGCCTCGAGAATTTCCATGACACGGCTGCATTAGCAAGTGTGAAAACAAATCCACTTGTAGATTTGGAATCAACTGTATCAGATATCCAGTTAGCATCGATGTATCCCTCTAGAACAACATGATATCTCTCATAATGTAGCTCATATTTTGAAGTTGTTCTCTCAGATACCTCAAAACTCTTACTATGGCTTTCCAGTGGTTATGTCCTGGATTGCTCGTATATCTGCTAAGCATGTTCACAGCTTGAGCGATATCAGGTCATATGCAATTCATGAGATACATCAGACTTCTGATGATTCTCGAATACTCTAATTGCGATACGCTTGAGCCAGTATTCTTTGATAGATGAAGAGTTAGGTCCACACAGGGGTTCTAGCCACATTTAGATCCCCTTTGTATATTTCCCAAGTATCTTCTCAATATAATGAGTCTGAGAATAATATAATCTGTCTGATATTCTAGAAATCTTAATTCCTAGGATCACATCAGCTACTCCTAAATCTTTCATATCAAATTTGATGGATAACACTCTCTTGGTAAACAGAATCATTTCATGAGTACTACCAATTATCAGCATAGCGTCTACATAGAGACACACAATGCATATCTCTTTTTAGTTGACTTGGTGTACACACACGTATCACACTCATTGTTTTGAACCCACATGACAACATCTATTTGTCAAATTTCTCATGCCATTGTTTAGGTGCTTGTTTTAATCCGTACAAGGATTTTACAAGTTTGCACACTTTCTGTTCAAGTCCAGGAACATTGAAACCTTCTGGTTGTTCCATGTAGATCTCTTCATCCAATTCACCATTCAAGAATGTCGTCTTTACAATCCATTTGATATATTTCAAGACCAAATATAGAGCTATGGCTATGAGCATTCTTATCGATGTGATACGAGTCACTGGTGAATAGGTGTCAAAGTAATCAAAGCCTTCTTTTTGTGTTTTCAGATAGCTCCTGAAGTCCTTCCATGATGGAGGTAACTTTTCAATTATGGTGGCAACTTGAAACGTCTCACAGAGTTTCATTCCTTCATCTAGTATTTCATGAATGATCAATTACAGTTCACCCAACTGAGACATTACTGTTCTTGAATCTACCATTTTGTAGTCCAGGGACCTACCCACGATAAATTTCTTTGTCCGGCATCCTCTGTTTTGTATTTCTTCTCGAGAGATTCCGAGAGAATCTTCGCGAAGTCATGCCTTGGTACACATTGTATAGGGTATTGTCAAGTCCACCCAAAAGTAGTTCTTGCCATAAGAACTCGCCAGACGACCATGTCTTTTCTCGCAGTTGCTTGGCTGTAGCCGATTCACCTTCCACAGGATCCGGAGGATCTTTGAGGTACTTAGCCAACTGGAGAGTTGTCAGGTAGAACAATATTTTTCTCTCTGCCACTGTTTAAAGTTTGCCCCACCAAACATTTTCGGTTTTTCTCCATGAGAGACCGGTACTATGATGTTTCCGCTAGCCATGTGTAACTGGAAAAAATCAACAGGCGTCAATAAGTCTACAAAAGATAAATTGTAAAACGATCAACAAATGATCTTGTTCAAATGATATACCAGGTATCCCTCATGGTTCTATTGGACAATATTACCAATAAACACAAGTCCTTGAATTTCCGACTAAGGTTTCTTATGATAAGTAAATAAAGGAATATTCCTAGAGGACGGGGAGGTCCGGAGTAAACCACTTAAATCCCTGACCACTTAGGCTATTATCGCATTTTGACAGAATATCTTTTAAATACTTCCTCAATAGAATCTCTTAGCATTCAATACTCAGTATTTCACTTTTAATGTTACAATACAATATTCGATATGTGTAGATATATGTGTATATGTCAATCAAGATTGGATGGAATTACTTGTGTATAACTACACTTTAAATTCTCAACCAAGTATGCAACACACAATTAATTTTCAACTTTATCACTATGTGTATGCTTGTGATAATTGAACAACCTAATATTAACTAAAATCTATACTACCAAGATTATTGTGATACAGTATATGATCTTACTAAGTTGATACTACGAATAATTAGATTAATCTAAGTCTATTTCAGTTTAGAAACACTTCCAGGACTAATTTCGTTAGTGTCGCTTGTGCACGTTCGTGTTGCGTTCGAGAACGCGTTAGAACAATGTGTTCCAGAGAGTTCACGTTCGTGGAGCGTTCGAGAATGCGTTCGAACGAAGTTTTCCAGAGAGTTCACATTCGTGGAGCGTTCGAGAACGCGTTCGAACGGACTATTCCAGAGAGTTCACGTTCGTGTTGCGTTTAGGACGTGTTCGAACGTTTTAAGTCAGAGGCTTGCGTTCGATTTGCGTTAGAATACGCGTTCGAACGTTCTTAGGCAGAAGGCTTGCGTTCGAGTTGCATTTGAAGACGCGTTCGAACGTTCTTACGAAATTCATATTTTTGCCTTTGCGTTCGTCGGGAGTTCGAACGCCCTTACATATTTTCATGCACATACTATATTTTCCAGAAAAGTTTCTTATCTTAGCATGTTACTATACTATCTAACAACGCTAATTGATAAGTTCTTAAGATTGTTGGTGGTTTAGTGTCATTAAACAGAAAATTAACATGCAAATAACAATCAAAATCAGAACTCAATTCCATATCTACTTTTAATGCAAGAACCCTAATACTTTGAGAATGAATAAAACCTTATAGAAATGACGAATACAGTGGTCCAGGTCGAGAAATATCTCTGTCCTTAAGAACTTATCAGCCCCGTCTCGGTGCTCTAACGGGTTTTATGGCTAATGTTCTCCCAGGATAATCTGGATTCCTCTTGTTCAAGGGGCACTCTTTAACAAGATCTCGAACTTGGAAATGGAGAGAACTCTCTCTTTTACTCAAAATGAAAATAGTGGGACACAAGACTTTTTTCTTAATCTGGATCCCAAGAATAAACTACAAACTCCTTTAAATAGACATGAAAGGGTGCCTTAAGGGCACCCTTGGTTTGTGGTGCAACTCTCCTAAGGGTTATACCTCTTCCATCCCTATTTGGAGTTTTGAGTATTCTTATAAATTAGAGGACATGTCCAATGGGGTACCAACCAAATGACATGTCCCTCCTCCATCCAAAACTCAATAATTAGAGAATTTACAACAAATATTATAAAAGAAGCATAATGTTATTTTAGGTATTGATTTTGTAAATATTTTGGATCTCATTGATTTTATAATCTAAATGAGATAATTTTATTTATTTATATTTAATATATATATCCAGTTCGCTTGTCTCACAATTGTCAGATAATATTTCTTATTCACATTATAGTTCTCTATCCTCCTTATCTCTCATTTGAAATCATATTCCTAATAATAAATAACTTTTAAAATACTTAATTTTTTCTGGATGAATTCCAATGAAATTTAATATAATTTATTCAATTTAAGCTTAAATCTTCTTATCTAACTTCAAATCTTAATCTATCTAAATTCACTTTGCAATAACTAATATTTAGAGTCTGTACATTGAAGCATAACAAAAATAAATAAATAAAAGTTCATAAAAAAACTTATAAAAATATTTAAAATCCAAATTTTTGTAAGAACTGATGATCATAATCTGCATCTGAAATTTTAATAATAAATATGATATTCTATTTTAATAATAAATATGATATTCTATTTTATATTAAAATAGGTTTATATTCTTAAAATTTATTATTTTAATTTTATAAAATAATAATTATAGAGATTAGGTACCACATATATTTTTTATTTAATGATAGATATAAATGTTTTCTTAGTGTAGTATGTTTTTTTTTTTTAATAATTTATCATTTTAATTTAAAAATAATAAATTACAATATTAATTAATTAAAGTAATAAGTTTCTATTTTATAAGGAGATTTATTTTTATATTGTAATAAGTTTCTTATTTTAAATATTTATTTTTTAATAAAAAATAATTTTTACTGATATTTTAATTTTTTAATTTAATTAAAAATAATAATTGTAGAGATTAAATACCCGTGTAATAACCTACGAACACAGAAAAAAAAAAAGAGACAAACACATGTCTTGGGCGTGAGGCCCATTTTAAAAAGGAAAAGGGGCGTGAGGCCCATTAGGCGTGAAGTCCATTACCATTGAATCTAGAGAATTCTTTCTTTCTCTTTTACTTTCTCTTCTCTCTTCCTAATCACGACAGATGCTCTCTCATTTGTTCTCTTTCTCATCCATTTCCTTCTACCACACGAATTGGAACCTTCCACTTCCATCTCCATTTTCGGTCTCAGGGCAATAACCTGTTAGGGTTGGCGCTCAGAGTGCCAATTCGGATTGTATTTATGTCTGATTCATGTGGTATATCGAGACTTGGTTCGATGGTTTATCCCAATGAACCATGAGTCTGGGGAGACTCGTATAGACGTGTTTATATTGGATAAACACTGAACGACTCACCGAAGATTTCCTAATATATGGTACACCAACGTCAATAGGAATCTTCTTGAGTCGAGTAGCATAGTGGTCCTTCAACTTGAGATACCACTGTGGATATATGAGATATCCTCCACACTTTGATGGCAATCAAGTCACCGATCTATTTAGATCAGACATCCGCATGTTCGTTGGGTGTGGACTGATGCTCATGATATCCTGTGAGTATCATATAGAATCTGTCAGTCATGTGTATAGGGCATAGGTATCAAGTACGTGTTTGCGATCTAGTAAATCCATGGTCGTTGTATACTTCGGAAGTGAGTTCCGAGTGTATTTAGAGATCGTAAATTTAAAACTTGATTATATTATACCTTATTGATTTGACGTTCTTATATATATCCCCGGTATAATATTGATAGCCTGTGACGGAGGGATTATACGTATGCAATGACCTCGACTTGCATAGTTTAGCGAGATTTTCTGTGGTCGTCATAATTTACGAGTGGGTGAATTATGGACACGAAATTGGATTTCGTGACGGATAAACCTAAACTTAGAGAGTCCCACAATATGAAGTGTACTTTTGAGCACTTGGGCAACACTTATGAATAATATAGATTATTCATAATACTTCACCGGATTAAATGAGTTAATTCGATTCGTTTAATCGGTTAAACGAAAATACATGCATTAGGGGCATTTCGGTCAATTAATAATTAATGTGTATTTTTATTTGATACAAAATTTGGTTCGATACATATTAATTAATTGCAAATGAGATTTTGACACATGTCATTAATATATGTATTTTGTTATTTAATGTAAATAAAAACATATATAGATAATTATATTAATTAATTATTTAGTTATTTAATTGTTAAATAATTAAATAATTAGAAATTAAATATCCTATCCATAAGTCATAATTAGTATGATAAGTGGTGAGATATTATTGGTAACAAATGACATGATTTTTTTTAAGCTTGAAGAATTCAAATTGAATTTGAATTCTTTAAATGTGATTAAATAAATTAAAATGACCATTTTACCCCCAAGTTCATTTTTACCCTAGTATATAAAGTGAAAAAGTATATTTTTCTCATTCATTAGAAGCCTTGGTCGAAACCTCCTCCATGGAAAAGCTCCCAAAATATTTCTTGAAGAAACAAGGATGAAAGTGAAGAAATCAAGAAAAAGTTTAAGGAAATTAGGAGATTTGGAGGTAATCTTCATAACTCTTAAACTTAGAAAGTTTGTTTTTTGTTCTTGAGCATCTAGACAATTTCTATGGTTTCTTCCTTTCTTAGATTTTGGGGCTTTTTGATTTGGAGGATGGATTTGGAGGCTTGATACATGTGTGAAGTTAGATTGAATGATATTAGTGTAATATTAGTTCAATTTTATCATTCGATGACTTGTTGTCATTCTAGAGTGTTATGACCACTCTTGTAACTCCTAGAATTGTTCTTGAGTTCTTCATAGGTGGTGGCTTTGGTTGGTGTTAATGTTGATATGATTAGTGTTGAGAAAATTGGATTTAAAGCATGAAAAATGATATCTTTGGTTACCAAATCATATCTGGATTTTCTGTGATTTTGGTGATTAAAAGTATGTTGTATAAATATTGGATGTTTTTTGGGCATTGGAATAATTTTCGGAAATTATTTCGGAGTTGAAATATACGAAAACGACGAAAAACGGCGTTACCGAGTGAGTTTCAGGCTTACCAGGTGTCCGCTATCCAAACAGTGAATTGGTCACTGTTTGGGAGCCCATGAACTGACCAAGCACTATTGGAGCTGACCTGGGCAGCCCCCATGTGTGTTGGTTGGTCGGTTCGGATAAAAACGCGTTTTATGCCATTTTACGGAAAAATATTTTCGTAAAAGTTTCGCGATGTTTCTAACCTATTTATGTCGTTATTTGATATCGAATAAATATGTTTAGGTAAAATTTGATTGAATTATTCATAGGATATTGAAAAGTTTATTTGATAATTTTAAAAATTTTAAAGTTACGATTTCGCCCGAACCGCGAGCTTCCGCTACGCCCGCGCTAAAACCCCAACAAAAATGGTATCAGACGAGGTCTGATCCTTTATCCATTACATTTGTCATGCTTTATATATGATATATAATCCAATTTTTATATTTGCACATGCATGTAATTTAGATATTTCTTAACTTTTCGGTTCTATGTTAAAGGAAAACATAACGCAAATTTAATGGTTAAGTTTAGTTATGCTTTCCCATGTAGAATTAAACTGTTGAGAAATTGATCTAGATTAAATTCTGCATTTGATGTAGAGATAACCCTCTTTAGGAATATCCCCGCTTAAATAAGGCGTTAAAGTAATTAGTATTAGGAATACTTGTTTATTGGTCCGCCTTGTCAATACAGATGCAAATGATTTCCTGATGCTGTAACTGTATCGTGCCAAAGCTGTACAGTTATGGCTGATGGTAGTTCATTTGCGCCGGTAGAACTTATATGATAAGAGACAAATTCAAGTGAAAGTGGAAATCCTGAACGTGCCAAAGCTGTTAGGACTACATCGGTAGCTTGAGTTTGTCACTGACAAGTGAAGCCTTGATACGCCTCCCTGTGAACGTGCCAAAGTTTTCATAACAAGAAACGGTCAGGACCAAAATCAGGAGTCACAGTGAGTGTGATTGACAATGAAAAGTCTATCTGTGAATATACGTAGGCGAGAACGTGCCAAAGTTGTGAATCGAAATATATTTATGGGGTCCACTTCTCACTATGGAATTCAATTTAATTATTGGATTTTTATTTTCCATTGGGGATTACGGTATTACGTAAAGTAGTGGGAGGCACTGTTAGGTTAAAAATCCATAACTAAAGCAATGTGTAATATTGTGAAAAACTGTTGTTATTGTTTTCCTTATTCTATATTGTTGATAGAATTGAACTTCTAATCTACTGCATGCATATTATTTGTATATGTTTTATGACTTTCCTTATGGTTGCAAATTTCTAGAATATGTTTTAGACTTAGAGTAGGCTTGGATATTGTTAGATTAGATAAAACCATCGAGAACTGTTGTTCCGACTTTCTTGAAAAATCAAGATGGCTAGTGACTTAGTTACTAAGTCACATTAGGTAGTCTAAATAGATATCCGTTTTAGGATATAATTCTTTAGAAAGAATAGTTTCTTGTGCAGTACGAATTGACGTGAATTAGTTCATGTCTATAGATTCTTGACTGGCATTAAGAATTCTCATTAGGTATTTGTTTATCTGATAATGATGTTTCTTGGCTTTAGTGACCTTTAGAGGTCATGTGTTTGATACATTTTGCTAATCAATTATTTATAACTGTTTGAATAGTTGAAGGCAAATTATAAAGCTAAAGAAAAGAGATGTGTATAGTTGTGTGTAGAGAATATTGATTCTCATAATACGACAACTATAGATATTGGATATCAGATCTCCCTTCTAGTTATTTAAAATATTATTTAATGATTATTTTGATATTTGATATCAGAACTTGTGACTGCTGGATAGTTACTTGTTCTTTATAAACAGTTGTTACATATTTTAATATGACTAGTAGTTTTATTGATGAAGAGATAAACATTAAGAAAAATATTTGGTTAACTAAATAACTTTAAACAGTGCTTTATGAGATTTTATCACTTAAGCATTAGATGCTTATTCTGTATGGTAAAGGATGGTCTGATACGAGATCACACCACATATCCTTATCCATTTAATGAATATTGTATTCGGGATTGTGATTAAATCTCATTTAACCAATGATCGTCATTGGACCACAGATTTATTAAACTAATACATTGGATGTATGTAGTTTAATGAATTATAAATTGCCTTGGATAGTTTTCTTTACTTCGTAACTTAGTTAATGAGTTGTCATGACTTAGTTACGTGTTTCTAAAAATAATACATATTGAACGTCTTGAATGGTTCGAGAACTTTCAATATGTTTTTGATGAAACGCGAATAGAATATTTTGACTGGTTCAAAGATATTCGATTTGAAGTTTTTGAAAACTGTATCTTTAAAATTCATCATGAGTCTTTGAATTGTTCAAAAATATTTGATACGATCAAACATATGAATTTATGGCAATAAGTTCTAAGATTATTTAATGAATATGAATCTTACTCAATATTATTCTTCTACGATTCCATCGTGATGGAATTGGTCAGTGGGAGAAATCGAATCTTATATGATTTGATTCATTTGATATTGAGTGTTACCGAATTAGTTTCAATACTCTTGGGGATATGCTCCAGTAACACTAATTAATCCTTTTTTAATGGTTCCATTAGTTTCTACAGTTACGTATTGATATTTATAAGTAGAAAATTTGAATCTTGAAAAGTTTGAGATTTGAATCTTTCTTTTGTATAATGGTTATATAATTGAAAGTACTTGCGCCTCGGAGGTACAAGTGAAAAATTTATCATTTATTCTATTTAATAGAATATTGTATTCTATTTGATAGAATATCTTTTCTACGATCCTAAGTAATTAAATTATTTTATTACTTAGTATGTAACATCAGATGTTGACCAATATAGAAAAGACTTAACTTAGTAAAGTCAAATGTGAGAGTGATAAAATTTAAATGGAGCTACATAATTAATAAGATGAAAAGACCCTTAGACAACTTCCATATAAGTCCAGTAGGATGTCTGAATCATTTGCGAAGTATTTGATACTTAATGATTCTGTTGTTTTCTTATCAAAAAAAATTATCCTATAACTTGTAGTGGGAGCGATATTTGATATCGATTTCGAAAGTTAGCATTAAACCATATATCTAAAATTATTCATAGCTTACTACGATCAAGTTTAGAACTTGATTAAGTTTTCGTTATGAATCGTTCATAAAATGTGCAAATTATTTACGCAGCAAAAGCAAAGTGAGCTTATTAAACGTTTGATCTTTATAGTATGACAGTGAGAAATGTTATACTCAATAATTTGTTGTAGATTTTGAGAAAACTTGTCTCTAGTCGCACTAATTGAACAATTAACGATCTGTTGGTTAATGTTGATATTAAACTATGTATTTTGGCTAAGGAATACAAAGTGGTGTTCATGAACGGTTTCTTTGAATTAGAGATCCATTGTGGTTTCTTTGTTTGAAGAGTTCGTTCTGGAATAGCCCTGAAGTTTGTATTATGTTAAGATCACAGTTTGATATACCGTCATATAGAGCCTATTGTAGACTCAGATGACCTTTCCGAAAATCTGTATTCTCTAATTTTAATATTAGTCAGATTGTCTGATTTTATCAAAGCATATAGAATACATATTTGATAGTAGGGTTAGTGGGAGCGTACAAATTTCTTTCTAGTGTTATATATCCTAGCGACATTATCGTTATTACTGTAATAATGAAATGTTTATAAGGTAAAAGATTTACCTAAGTCTTCTTTTCTCTGTGAAAGCAGTGGAAGTAGTCTATGTTATATTTGATATAAAGTTTCATATACGATATAAAACAAGAGACTTATGAGATACTCTCATTATTCGTGCATTAGATATGATCTAATAAAAGACATAGTAAAACTATTTGTATGACAGTTAGTGTGTCTCTTGAATATAGTATTTATCTTTCATAAAGGATAATTCCTTTGTCGAAAGAGATATTGATTAGAATGTTTAGTCAATCTTATGCATTATAGTATGATGGCATAATGAATACTATATTATATGCGATTAAAGATATCAATTTAATTGTAATATTTACGAGCTATTTTGATACGCTATAGACCATATGATGTGTCTTGAAACATGTTCTTTGTTATCTTTGAGATATTAAGAACGAGTTTTTTATTCATGGAGAATATAATCTGCAACCAATATGATCAAATTAGTTTTGAGTCTAATTATGGCATTAAATGGTCTATGTCATATAAAGTCAGAAAAGATGCAGTGGGAGTATTACAGTTGATTCTACTGTATTAGTGGAATTAGTTATAACTTATGAAGTATTGACTTATGAAGTTGCATAGTGACCTTATAGATTAGAAGTTTTGATATTAGTATTATGCTTGCGGATGTCTGCATAATATTTGGATTTGATCCCTAAATACATAGACAACTCAGTAACTGTAGCACAATATTGATATCGCATCTGAGTCATATTGATGTATAATTTAGGTTATACAATATATGAATGATGCTGACTAAGAGAAACGTTTGGGTTTGTTGGACAAACTCAATATGTTATAGCGGGCTCACTTGTTGTTGCCTACCTATTGAGTGATAGGTCAGCTCTTGAGGACCATAAGTATGTAATACATATTGAGATGTGTGTATGATATCGTGGATTGGCACTAGAGCAAGTGGGAGAAATTGTTAGGGTTGGTGCTCGGAGTGCTAATCTGGATCGTATTTATGTCTGATTCATGAATGCGAATAATTTATTTTTTCATAATATTACTTATTAATGGTAGCACTTCTTGCTTTTATATACATATTCGATCTAATTACGATTAGATTGAAACTAAATATGGTTTAGTGATATGTGTATATTAGAAATATATTTATAGTGCGCAGTTAAAAAGTAGTTTGTAATTGATATTCGGAAGTGTCACTACTAAAAGTATATTATCAAATAAAGTTCATGGTCAAGATTTACTAACACGGGTCGGTTAGTAAAATCCACTGAGACCAGTACATGTCGTATATCGAGACTTGGTCCGATGGTTTATCCCAATGAACCATGAGTCTGGGGAGACTCGTATAAACGTGTTTATATTGGATAAACACTGAACGACTCACCAAAGATTTCCTAATAGATGGTACACCAACGTCAATAGGAATCTTCTCGAGTCGAGTAGCATAGTGGTCCTTCGACTTGAGATACCACTATGGATATATTAGATATCCTCCACACTTTGATGGTAGTCAAGTCATCGATCTATTTAGATCAGACCTCCGTCTGTTCGTTGGGTGTGGACTGATGCTCATGATATCCTGTGAGTATCATATAGAATCTATCAGTCCTGTGTATATGGCATAGGTATCAAGTACGTGTTTGCGATCTAGTAAATACATGGTCGTGGTATACTTCGGAAGTGAGTTCCGAGTGTATTTAGAGATCGTAAATTTAAAACTCGACTATATTATACCTTATTGATTTGACATTCTTATATATATCCCCGGTATGATATTGATAGCCTGTGACGGAGAGATTATACGTATGCAATGACCTCGACTTGCATAGTTAAGCGAGATTTTCTGTGGTCGTCATAATTTACGAGTGGGTGAATTATGGACACGAAATTGAATTTCGTGACGGATAAACCTAAACTTAGAGAATCCCACAATATAAAGTGTACTCGTTGAGCACTTGGGCAACACATTATGAATAATATAGATTATTCATAATATTTCACTGGATTAAATGAGTTAATTCGATTCGTTTAATCGGTTAAACGAAAATACATGCATTAGGGGCATTTCGGTCAATTAATAATTAATGTGTATTTTTATTTGATACAAAATTTGATTCGATACATATTAATTAATTGTCAAATGAGATTTTGACACATGTCATTAATATATGTATTTTGTTATTTAATGTAAATAAAAATACATATATAGATATTTATATTAATTAATTATTTAGTTATTTAATTGTTAAATAATTAAATAATTAGAAATTAAATATCCTATCCATAAGTCATAATTAGTATGATAAGTGGTGAGATATTATTGGTAAGAAATGACATGATTTTTTTTAAGCTTGAAGAATTCAAATTGAATTTGAATTCTTTAAATGTGATTAAATAAATTAAAATGACCATTTTGCCCCCAAGTTCATTTTTTACCCTAGTATATAAAGTGAAAAGTTATATTTTTCTCATTCATTAGAAGCCTTGGTCGAAACCTCCTCCATGGAAAAGCTCCCAAAATATTTCTTGAAGAAACAAGGAACAAAGTGAAGAAATCAAGAAAAAGTTTAAGGAAATTAGGAGATTTGGAGGTAATCTTCATAACTCTTAACTTAGAAAGTTTGTTTCTTATTCTTGAGCATCTAGAAAAGTTCTATGGTTTCTTCTTTCTTATATTTTGGGGCTTTTTGATTTGTTGGATGGATTTGGAGGCTTAATGCATGTGTGAAGTTAAATTGAATGATATTAGTGTAATATTAGTTCAATTTTATCATTCGATGACTTGTTGTCATTCTAGAGTTTTATGACCACTCTTGTAACTCCTAGAATTGTTCTTGAGTTCTCCATAGGTGGTGGCTTTGGTTGGTGTTAATGTTGATATGATTAGTGTTGAGAAAATTGGATTTAAAACATGAAAAATGATATTTTTGGTTACCAAATCAGATCTGGATTTTCTGTGATTTTGGTGATTAAAATTATGTTGTATAAATATATTGGATGTATTTTTGGCATTGGAACAATTGTCAGAAATTGTTTCGGAGTTGAAATATGCGAAAACGGTGAAAAACGGCGTTACCGGGTGAGTTTCGGGCTTACCAGGTATCTGCTGTCCAAACAGTGAATTGGTCAATGTTTGGGAAGCCCATGAACTGACCAAGCACTATTGGAGCTGACATGGGTAGCCCCCATGTGTGTTGGTTGATCGGTTCGGACAAAAACGTGTTTTATGCTATTTTACGAAAAAATATTTTCGTAAAAATTTCGCTATATTTCTAACCTATTTATGTCGTTATTTGATATCGAATAAATATGTTTAGGTAAAATATGAATGAATTATTCATATTGGATATTGAATAATTTATTTGGTAATTTTAAAGGTTTTAAAGTTACGATTTTGCCCGAACCGCGAGCTTCCGCAGCGCCCGCGCTAAAGCCCCAACAAAACCCATTTTCGGTCTTAGGGAAGCCCAGTTTGGTTCAGGGCAGTGAATGGCAGCAATTTTGAATGGATATTACCTTTTCCATTTGGGAAATTGTGTTCTTGAAAATCATTGATTCAAGCCTCAAGTTCAGTATTGAAGGTTATAAACTAGTAAGCAAATAACTCACCCTTCTCTTCTCTCTTGCTGTGTTTCGGTGATATCAGTGCAGTAATAGGGCTGTTGCGTTTCAATCATCTAAAGGTAATGGGTTTCAACCAATTGCTTCTTTTGAGTTTAATAATCTTGTTAATGGCTTCAACTGTGTCGCTTGTGATTTTGAGAAAAGGAGAATATGAGCTTGATTTGGGATTGTTAAGGACTTATTAGTGAATATGATATTTACGAACTTCTTTCTTGAGTTCCTATTATTTTGTAGCATTATTCTGTTATGGGTGTGTTAACAATGGAGGGAATTTTTGGGGGGAAAGTGGCATGTGATTTTCAGCCAAAGAGGAATAGCTGGTGGTGAATTAGATTAGTGAAGAACAATTTAGTATTTTGATGGAAATTGGATCTTGTATAATGTGGTTAGGATGTGATATTAAAACTTAAAGAAAAAAGGGGGAAAGTTTTGGCCCTAGAGAAAACCGTGTATATGGGATGTTTTGTGTGTGAAGTCGGAAGTTGTTGGGATGCTTTGGTGCTATTAAGGGGATGATAATACAAGCTTTGGGTCGTTGATGAGGGTTATCATAGTGTGCAAAGCTTTAAGGTTAAAGGGGGTAATTTTAATTCGATTTTAATGATGTATAAGGATTGTAAAATAATGATAGCATGTTTTGTTCACATTTAGGAATCAATGCTTAGAATCTTATCTATTCTTATCTTGATGTAGATCGACAGCTTGATCAACCGTCCACCTCTCAGTAATATTTTTGATGATGCATGCATGAAAATCGTTGATCAACCGTCCACCTCTCAGTAATATTTTTGACGATTCATGATTGCATGTCCTCCTTTCTTTTGATGCAATCCTTACTTCCCCCCCCCCCCCCCCCCCCCCCGTTTTTTTCATGATTGCATGTCCTCCTTTCTTTTGATGCAACTGGGGTGGTTAGGTAAAAGGGAAAGTGTAATGCTCAAGTTTGAATCCTTGAGTGATATTTTTAATTGGATGAGTCATGAGTGGCCTGAGGCCCTGTAATGTGTTTAATGTTTTTGTTTGAGTTTGTCTCGATGCTGAATTTTGGTCCATGTTGTATAGTTTTAGGACGGGTCATGTCTGTTTTTCTTTAAAATATTAAAGGCTTATGGAGACGGGATAATCCTGTCTTCTGCCGGTAGCAACCTACCTCCGGTGGAGTGTTACACATGGCGTGGTGAGAAAGTTTTAAAATATTTAACTTATATATATACACACACATATTTATATTTATATAACGGATTATCTGTGATCTTATTCAAAAAGTTATGAGATAGTATAATATATTTTTTTATTATAATAAGGTTTTTATTTTTAGATTTATTAATTTAATTTTAAAATTTAGCAGTATTTTTTATTTTAACATGATAGTATAATATGTTTTCTTATTATAATATAATTCTTATAAAATTATAATATACATTTTTATTGTGATAGGTTTTTTTATTTAATAGATTTATTATTTAAATTTATAATTTGATAGTATTTCTTATTTTAATAGAATAGTATAATATGTTTTCTTATGGTTCTTATTTTTAGATAAATTAATTTAATTTTATAATTTAATAGTATTTCTTATGTTAATAAGATAGTATAATATGTTTTCTTATTATAATAAAGTTTTTATAAAATTATAATATGTATTTTTATTATAATAGGTTTTTATTTAATAAATTTACTAATTTAGTTTTATGATTTAATAATGAGTCATCATGTGATGCAATGGACATGTTTAAAAATATTTAATTATATATATATATCAGGAAAAAAAAATAAACAGAAAAAAATTTGACAGCTCTCTGACAAGATAAAAAAGACTCAATTAACAAAAAGAAAAAATTAACGAGATGAGTCCAAACTTGTATTTTTTAAAACTATTGAAATTAAAATTTATATTTTTCAAAACCATATGAATTAAAGTGTGGTTATGGCAATCTACGTTTTATTTTTCTCTTTATAAAAAACAATATAGAACTAAAATTGTAAAGAATTATATTAAAGGGCAAAATCATTTTTTACATCCAAAATTAAGGTTATGTTCGAAATTATCCGAAAACTTTTAAAGTGTTATGTGGTCGACTCAAAGTTATAAAATGTATTATTTTCCACCTTAACGGTAACTTTTGTTGATTCGGTTAAAAATTATTTGAAAAGACAAAAATACCCTTACACTCAATTTAAAT
Organism: Zanthoxylum bungeanum; assembly: GCA_019454045.1. NCBI lineage: Eukaryota > Viridiplantae > Streptophyta > Magnoliopsida > Sapindales > Rutaceae > Zanthoxylum > Zanthoxylum bungeanum. Next base: position 96,014 of record SKCR01037278.1, read on the forward strand.
ATAAATGACTTAACTGAAGAAGAGAGAAAGTTAAATCATTACATGACAATCAAATCGAAGTAAAATTGTCATGTAATTCTTGTATTTGAATAGGATCATTCTCTATCGTTGAACTTAACCTCCTTTTGCGCGTATTATATTTTTTCAGCAACATCTTCAGAACTCATCGCACAGTGCTCTGACATTTTGATTTCTTCAAAACCATATTCAATTTTAATCTTATAAAGATATGGAACTGGAGTGTCCATCCCTCATTTATTGTAAAATCCAGAAGCCATAACAAGCCTGGTGTATGACACAGAAGTGGACGACGCTGTCCCGGGCTCGCCGCCCGGTCGGGAGTACGGAGTAACCTGCGGGGGACTAAACCGGAGAAATAAAATGGAGTCGCCACCCAGTGTGAACTGGGAAATGATTTAAGGCCGCACTCACCCCTCGCAAGGGAAGACCTCAAACCGTTGGGTTCGGAATGGTCCCTTACTTATGCCAATTGTAATGAAAGGATTTATGCAATAATGTAACCAAGTCTTATGCAACACATGCAAGATAATTTAATCAACACACCAGTTTGCACACCCATAAACGTAAATAAAGATGAAGGCAAAACGCATAATTCATAAACGCATTAAACGATGAAGCGCAATAGTGTAACTAATAACAACTATAAAGGCATTAATAATAAAAGCGAGCACACAATCTCATGAGCATATCAAATAAATAAATGCGGAAATATAAATAACTAATAACGGTAAAAGCGTCAATAATGAAATGATATGATTAATTATGTAATGCAAAAGAAATGACCAAAGAAGTGAACATGCATGAAATGTGATGAAAAGAAATCTGTTCATTGTATGTGCATTCGTGTAACGTTTGAAAACACATTCAAATGGTAAACAGAAGGTTCACGTTCGTATAGCGTTCGGAAACACGTTCGAACGGGATGAGACCTGATGCATGGTAAAGCAAAATTCATGTGCGTTCGAGTAGCGTTCGTAAACGCGTTCGAAAGAACTAAGGCAGAATGCATACGTTCGTGTAGCGTTCGGAAACGCGTTCGAACGAGATTACCAAAATGGTATCTGAAACGACGCAAACCCATACGTGAATAAACAAATACATAATATAGGACCTTGTATGCCCGATTGAACACATTTCACATTCAATCGAGTACATTTCGTCCGACGCGGTAAAACATCGTGGTAAAGGTAGCCTTTAGGCATTTCCCTATAATAGAGGACCTTTAATCCACCCTAGTTAGCCCATGCGCATTAAATTATCAATGCATGAATAAACAAATAAATAATATGGGACCTTGTATGCCCGATTGAACACATTTCACAATCAATCGAGTGTACCTCATCCGGCGCGGCAAAACATCGTGGTAAAGGTAGCATTTAGGCATTTCCCTGGAATAGAGGACCTTTAATCCACCCTAGTTAGCTCATGCGCATTAAATTATCAATGCATGAATAAAAAAATAAATAATATGGGACCTTGTATGCCCGATTGAACACATTTCACATTCAATCGAGTGTACCTCGAATAGAGGACCTTTAATCCACCCCAGTTAGCCCAAGCGTACTAGAATGCAATGCATGCGTAAATAAAGCAATGATATGCAAAGGGTAAATGACATAATAAAAGGCGCGGTAAAATATTGTGGTAAAAGTAGCCTTTTAGCATTTCCCTCAAATGGGGGACCTTTAAACCAACGTAATTAGCCCATGCGCTTCAAGTAACAATACATGAATAAACAAAATGCATAAAAAGATAAATAGTGGGACGATAAGCATATATTTAAATCACAAAATGAAACATGTGCTTGAAAGTCTCTCAAGCGGTACGTGGAGTCGTATCCCAAGTACAGACCGCACTACCGTCTATTCGGATTCGGCTACGGAATTTACGTTTGGGTTTCCATCCGATATACCGCAAGAGATAACACGCAATCATCAACTCAATGTATGCATGGAATATGATAATGCATGTGATGAAACAACAATAAATAACAGAAACGATAAATAGTAAGCTAAATGCGAAATATTAAAGGAAAATAAATGACTGAAAATAAATGCGGAATAGTGAAGAGATGTGACCAATAGTTTGGCCGTTTTTTTAATATAGGGCTTCGCATGCCCGGTTGGATGTATTCCACGTCCAACCAAGCATGTCGTGTCCGGGATAACAAAATAAAATATAACAAAGGGTGCCCTCAGGTCTTACCTTTTAAATCGCTTCCCGGGAGTGCGTTACATCGTCGCCGGAAGGGTTATTGCTCCGTTATTTTTCTGGTTTTCTGGTTTTCTGGTTCAAGATTTTCCTTCGCTGTTCCGCTGTTTTCACTGCTGTTTTCTATGTTTTCTTCACTATTTTTGATGTTTTTTACTGCAGTCTTGCTCGTCGTATTTGTTCACTGTTTTGGGGTGATATTCAGGGTCGTTTGTTCGGTGAAGCAGAAGACCAAAGAAAAGGTTTGAGGGTTGGTTTGATTTATTGTCGTGAGTGTGGTTTAGGGTTTTTTAGTTTGATGATTTTGAGTGTGCATTGAAGTGTAAGCTCTGTGTGTGTGTGTGTGTGTTTGTTAATGGCTTTGGTGAAGGGGGGGCAGCTGCTGCGTGTCGGTTGAGTGTAGAGGCTTGGAGATTTTGTTGCGTTGTGTATATTGCTTGTGTTTGCTGTGTGCGTTCCGGTGAGAGAGAAGGAATTTAGGGTTTATTTTGTTTGTTCGGTTTTTGAGAGAGAGGCGTGAGGGTTCATGTGCTTTTTGGTCGTGAATTCAAGGCTTTAGGGTTTTTGCTTCATTTTTACTGCCGAGAGATTGAGAGAGTTGGCGAGAGAGGGGGGAAGCTGTGTAGGGTTTGTATTATTTTTTGTTTTTTTTTATTTGGTTGAAGTGAACGAGAGCCGAGGAGAGGTCTAGGGTTTGGTTTTTGTCCTTTTTTTTATAATGATATCATAGGGTTAGGGTTGTGCATGGATTTTGAAAAGGAAACAAATCAAGTAATTGTAAGTGTATTTAATTTAATTATTTAAGGAAAGAAAATTTATATTTTTGGTGGGGGAATTTCTTTAATTTGGGAGGTGATTTTTTTAATTTAGGAAGGGGATTTGATTAATTTAGGAATGACATTTTTTTTAATTTAATTAGATTTGATTGGATTTAATTTAATTTGTGACATGTGTTTTAAATGTTTTAATTATTTTTGGATTGGGCTTGGGCAAAATGGGCTTTAGATGGGTGATGGGGTTTTGGGCCGAGGCTAAAATTTTAAAACAGAGGTTAATCGAGTGATCATGAGGCTAATTAGCGAGTTAAATTTGTTGATGTATTTATTTTTAAATTTTTCCCTTCCGACGTTTGTTTCCCGCGACTTCCGCAACTTATCGGGTAATGCCTCCATACGAGGCTCATCATTGGGCTTAATGCAAAAATGTAGTGTCTACACCTGGTAAGTATTGTCTTTCAGAATTCAAAAAAAAAAGTCTTTCAGATGACTTGGCCTTTCAGGAAATCTCCATTGGCATCTTGCAGGAAGAACAAGAAATGGAATGCACATATGGCATAGTTCAGCAGTAGTTTAATTATACATTAATAAAAATATATGTTGATGGTGATTTTCAGACCCGAGAAGAGTCGAAGTATGAAAAAGAATATTAAGGGGATTTCACTTGTCAAGATGGGGCCCAAGATCTTTACAAGGATAAGACTCTCGTTTCGGGAGTGCCTGACCCGACCAGTGGATCAGATTCGGCTACATTTGGATACCGACCCGATGAACATGGGGAATCAATTGAGATACGGTCACATACACCTGAGGAAGGTGATCACTAGAAGATACAAGTTAGAAGGAAATCATAACAGTTCGGACTGTCATCGAGGGAAGGTAATTCTCAATATTTCTACATGAAAATGGGCTTAGTGCAGGCTTGACCTTTTTGTAGAGAAGATGGGGGAAGTAAAGGTTTCTCTATCGACCCGACCTTCTGGTAGATGCAAGGAAGGGTTTCGTTTGTTTCGGCATACCGATCTGAGGATATGGGTCGAGGATGCTGCTTTATACTCTTAGACGGTGGTTTGAGCTTCCCGATGATTGATGGGATAGAAGTATGCCAGCTACTGACGGGACAGAACGGAGCTGGAAGCTTTTCCACTGACACACGCTACCGCATAAGAGTGGTTGGAATACAAGCTAGCATATGGGAAGAGCGTGTAACAGTTACCAAGAATGGATAATTTAATGAAGTGCAGATGGCAGATAGTAGATGTGTCAAGCGACTGAGCTATTATCCGTAGGATAATTAGGGAAGAAAGCCTAGGCAATAATGGCTTAGTAACATGGCTGACGTCACGAGTTGGTGCAATAGTAGAATTTGACCTAGTATATAAAGGGGTTGAAGACTCGTTGTAAGGGATTGATCAATTTTATTCTAAGCACTTTTGTAACTTATAATAGAGAGAAAAGAATCCTAAGTTAGAAAGAGAAAAGAGGTCGGTCGACCCGAGGTGGTAATAAAAATATTTATTCTTTTTGTACCCGTGGACGTAGGATGGATCCATTCCACCAAACCACGTTAAATCTTCTGGTTTGTGTGTTTTTCTCATTTTCTTGCTAAGTTTGCATTTGGTTCCCAACAAACCAAATAAATTTACAGTTGATGGAGGTTTGTTTGAGGAGAGATTTTCCCGAATTATCCCTGAAACGAAAATCAACTGTCAATAATATATGAATCAGTGCAGCAAATCAACAAGGATGTACTATAACCTTCAATTGAAGGACAGAACAAGTGTAACTGAAAGTTGATGTCTGATATTATAGATCCCTTCCTAGCATCAGCAATATCTGATCATGTTAGTATCGAATTGACAAATACGATATGTTACAGAGCTAACCCTGTATTCACTCACAGGAGATACATAAGGGTAATACAAAACGTACACTAGCATCTGGTAAAATGCAGCAGTTGATAAATACAAAAGTAATAACAATATCCAAGCTATCAAAGAGCGACTAACACGACACTAAAATAAGTGAAATTTGCTGAACTATTCTGTAGCATCTATGAAATCCAGGGATAGAGAGTAGAAAGAAAATCTGTCAATCTCTAGGACGAGCCAACCATAAAGAGCTGAGTGCCCGAAGGCGTGAAGTGTAATCATTTATGACTAGCAGGGCACGGGCAGCTTGACGAGTTGTTAAAATCCGATGCATTTGTTGTAGGGTTTGCCGCCTCAGAAGGTCAGCCTGAAAGAGAAACCTCTAGTTATGATTAAAATAACGATAATACTTTCCAGTAGACATGGGCTGTTGAGTTTACCTGGTGGATAAAATTTTCTAACGTTGCAAGCTTGCCCATTGCTATTGCCATTTGGCCCATGTAGTCGGCAACATTTCCAGAACCAGTAGGGCCAAGAGAAGAAGTTGAAAGTGTGTCTACAAGAGATTGTTGTAAAGCTTCCATTCCTTGGGATAAGGCATCTTCTGCCTGTTGGGACGACTGTTGTAGATTACAAATACCCATCAACTGTTGATCCGTCAAAGGTTCCAAATGGTTCCCAATTATCTGAAATTCCAAATGTGAAAAAAAATATGATGTGAATTATTTCAACCAACTCCTAGACAATCATAAAAACACAATGACAGTTAAATCACCTTGAGAAGTTCAGATGAACGAAATCCGCCCAACCACATGAAACACCTCTCAGCAGGTGTTTTCCACATGCCAGAAAGCATGTGAAACACATCAGCCTTTGTGCCAGTGCTTTTTAGTTGGAATACTTCTTCGTAATGTGCCATCACACCATCAACAAGATGACGCAATTCATTATCACCCATGTTAGAGTTTACAGCGGATCTTAGGTCATTGATCAGTCTTTGATGTTCATCAAGCCAAAGTGCATAGTCCATGTTAAATGCCAACGCCCCTGAAAATAAGGTCAAATACAAGATACGGACATTTGTTTATAAAGGAAATATTCTCTACATGTTTTGTATTTTATAAATTTACAAGTTATTGTAAGGCATCATTCTACAGCCTCCCAAATGGCAGCAAACACCATAAAGAGGACATGAATAATAGAAGATTAATCACATTGGTACAGTCAAGTCAATATATAAAGGATTTGCTGATCACAGATCGCAAGAAATCTAAAACCGATATCCATAGGCCAACAGCTAACAACAGTACAAGCCATTTTTACTATTCACAAATCATCAAACAAAAAACACACCCATGACAATATTTATCACTCATTCTTGTTACTCATTTCCACACTATGCCCACATTAAGCAGTTGAGCTGTCAATTCATCTCACTCAGCCAATCTGCTCCTCTGGCTCTTCTGCTTTTATAATACTTTTATCTATTGGAAACAGCCTTCAGTGATTCAAAAGCAGTCACAATCAAGAGTGTGTGAAATCTTCCAATAGTCTAGTCAACAATTCATTGTTTCATCTATCAGATATTTTCCTGATCCATTGGACACTTTTAACCAGAAATGTTAAAGGTTGTACAGCATAGTTAATTCTTAGCACTGTACTTGTACCAAATCTAATCAACCATGACAATCCTTCTAAGTAGTATTTAATTCTCTAATGCTCTGTATCAGGGTTCCGCTCAATTTAGAAAGCTAACTATATTTTAGGAAGTGCAGTTTTTCACACCATCATCAACATAAAGTTGGCATCCTGCGTGTACGCATCAACAAATGTAGCCAAGAGGTTGCTAATTCTCAAGCATGTTTGCATATCTCAATATTATTCATTTCTGTACCCTTGGACCAAGACATAAAAACAACCACTAAATTATTTGTCCAATCTCTGACACAGGCACGCAGCAGAATGTACCACATGATTTAGTTATTTGGTTGTAGGAAGAAATATCCTCACAACAACAGCATGAAATTCCTTACCATTTCCAGTCACTGAATGACCAGGATCCCCTGAAACTCCAGTTGCAATAAAAATACCCTACATGCATCAAACATAAAACAAGGCATAAGAAAGAGTTCAGCTACACCAAGACAAACTACTTCCAAGTCCATTAGACAGAGAGAAAAATGAAGAAAGTGAAAACTCCCATCTGTGGCCTTAAATCAATAATAATTCATGTACCTGCTGGCGTGCTCTTTGAAGCTCCTGCTCTAGTTGTGCAAGCCGGACACGACTACTCTCGAGTTGCTGGACATATGCCTATCCAAAACCAAACCCTATAAATGATCCAAGTATGCTTCATTTATTAACTTAAGGCTTGTCAATCTGAAACATTCAAGGCGGCAGATACTAATGCCAACTCAGATTCACAGAAATTAACTAGCAACTTATACATAAAAACCCAAAGTTTCGTTATAATGGTTCACAAACAAGAACCCTAAATATAACAGCACTAATCGGAAAATAACTTAAAGAGCGAGCAATTCTTGATCCCATAATAAAGCAACTCAGCAACAATGTTCTTAAGCTTTTCAGCACTTGACTGCAAGATGACATAGTCATTTCCACTATAAGGCATTACCCTATACTACCCAACAGGCCAAGTAACCAAGGAACAGAGCATCCCAAATTAGTTAAGAAGACCAACAAGCGAGAAAACATAGTAATTGAGTGCAGAAGCTACTAAGGTTATCAATTAGCCACTGATAAGGTATTATGGAGGGTTTGAGCAAGGATTGCTTGCTCACATACAAGGCATCCCTATTGAAAAGGTAACATAAAGAATAATTTGTTCAAGAAAAACACAATGCAATGTTTAAAGCTTAAATTTTTATCTGTATACAATTCGCATGATGTGTGCAACAACCACTAGATAAGGTCAAAAAAAATGAAATTCATCTGAAGAACGAAAATCACAAGTCTGATACAAGTGTATAATCTACAAGCTCCGGAAAGCAAAACAGTGTCGTAAATTCTAGTAATCCATGTGAGAAAGAAATTAAAAATAACAGAAACAACTTTACTTTCTTCCTAAGTCGACTCTTCCTTGCAGCTTCTCGATTCTGAGCAAGCCTGCGAAGTGCCTGCAGAATTGTAGCACAACACCTTAGAATTAGATTTCAAATGAAAAGTTGATCTTTTAAACACACATACTCAAGATGCATCATGTCTCACGTTAACAACCTTTTGGTCACCAGTTTTTGCCCGATCTATTGAATCCATGATCCCGGGTGCCCTGCATCGAACTCCATTAACCTACAACAGCATCCAAAATTTCCATCAGCTTGTCCACAACCCTTGCCATATTTCATATGCTTTAAATTTCCATCAGCTAATTCAACGGGGATTAATAATATGATACCGTAGCTGAATATTCTTATCACTTTAAATAGGTGGATACTATAAGAAAATTTAGCAACATGTATTTAGAGTACTGATTCTCCAAATAAAACATAGCCCCAAAGTGATGGATTTTCGAACAGGAATAACCATCAGCAAATAATAGAAATCAGATTATTCTACAAAATCTATAAAAAGATTAATAGTACCTCAATGCAAATTCACAGTAGATTTTCAAATACAAAGATGACCGACCCACCATTAAGCCCAAAGATTCTCATTTCACAGTGTACAGATAGAAGAAAACATAGGATTGCAGAAAACAAAACATATAGGAAAATACAAAGAATAAGATCAAGAAAAAGACAAAGATACCTGATTTTTATCATCTGTATCAACATCTGTAGAAATGTCAGTCTGCTGACTATTATCAGCCATACCTGATTCACCCCAGTTCTCAATATGCCCGTTTCCCAACAAGGCACCAATCGTTGTCCCCTTCTGGTACATGAATTGCTCTGTATCCAAACACCCCCCAGCCCCTGCCCCTGTAGTAGCCACTATCCCTGTAGCACAACCAATGCTCTATATGCACCCAAAAAAAAAAAAAAACACAAACACAAATACCATATAGCATCATTCGATCAAAAAATAAAAAAAAAGAATATGTTAGGTGGGTAGAGATAATAAGTACCGAGCTCAAGGTAGTGTATTGCTGCAAGTTATTTGAAACAACAGTGACATTGTTGGATTTTAAACAGAACAAAGACCCTACCAAGTAACATAAAAAGGTTAAAAACAAACAAACTTAACATATATTATATATGTATATTGAGTACGGAGAAAGAATACTTGGGCTTAAATCAACAGCATCGTTATGAAAAGGTTGTTGTTCAAGCTCTCCAAGATCCGCAAAACTCGTCTGATTACGGCTGCTTTCATCTATTCCTCTGTTTTTTTTTCCCACCAAACAGAATGAGACAACACAAAAGAGAAAGCTTAAAATATATACAATTCATTACTCATTGCCGCCCTTATCTTCAAAGCCATGCACTGAACAAAAACCTCAACAACAAATAAATAAATATATATATATATATATATACACACACACACACATACATACCGGAGAAATAATGAAGAGTGGCAAAATATGGGAGGGGACTTGAAGTTTTGCATGACTAAAATAACACTTGGAACCTTCAGTGGGTATTGTCTTGTTTGGTGGGCTGGATTTATGTTAAAGGTGGAGAAAATGTTGGAGTATCATTTTTATTGAAGAAGATAGTACGGCTTCTTTATTTGTGAATAATTTTGACATAAAAACTATCAGGCTTTTCACTGTTGCGTTCTGACTTTGGGATTTTAGCTTCCCAATACATTTTTATATTCTGCTCACTCTCTCTCTCTCTCTTCTAAATTAAAAATTCCACCAACAAATCATTCATTTCCATTTCGAATTTAGATAAAATAGGTAAAATTTTAGATTATCCCAAATTCTTATAAAAACGGATTCTCTGAATTTGAATCAAAAACCTCAAAATCAAATCATAAATCATACATCATTAAATCACACTCATTGCTCTCTTTTTACAGAGAGTTTGCTTCATTCCTGGCTTAAATATTAGCTAATCACTTTTGTTAAAGAATAATTATTATGTGTTTTATTCTTTTATTATATTTTTTGAATTTAGAATAATTATTGTGGTAATCACAAGGGTTTTTGTTACAAGTAGGATGCCATGTATTGCGCATGTTAAATTTTTGAAGATTTAGAATAACACGTGATATTTAACCCTCGATTTTAATGCATGAAATTTCAAATAAAGAAAAATACTAACTTATAGCTTATGTCAATTACATTTCAAGAAGGGAGTCAAAAAAATTGACTAGCAGGGCAAAGATGCAAAACCATTGCATAAGCTTTTTTTTTTTTTTTTTTTTTTTTAAAAAAGTATTGAAATCATTCGTTACTACATCACAAATATATCTTTAAAAATATATTTAAGATATTGAATGAATTACCGAACTAATCTTCTCACTCAGACTAGTGTCGATGAATACAATTTCATAAACAAAAACGAAATAACATAATATAAAAAATACAATATAAAATTTTTACAGATCTAAATAAATAAAAATAGTAAATTTATCTAAAACCCTAATGAGAGGCTCAGGGAACAAATGTTATACAAGTTACCTTTTTAATTTGTATATTTATTCAATTCTTTGTCTATCACGATAGAGCCTGCGCATCCAAATTCTCAGAATAATAAAAACTGGTTTTGAAAATATAATTTTACGAACATCTGAATTCTGAAAGACCAATTTTATAAAAAAAAAACAACCCCTCCTTCTTTATCTCATCCATCTCATGATAGCTTAGCTTTACTTTACAAGCCATGGGGAAGTGTGGTCGCCTCGCAAAGATGATGTGATGTCATTGAAATGAAACCCTATCTATAATATAATATAATATAATTAATTAATTAATTAATTAAAAAGACAAACATTTAAAACCCAGAATTAAGTTGAAGTCTTTACTTCAAAGGAACCTCCTGTTTATGGCAGCTAAAGGGCTACAAGGCACATAACTCCAGCGTTGTAGCAGAAGCCAGAAGCCAGTCAAGCAGCAGCAGTGGGAAGCAGAATGCAGAAACCCTAAATTTGGTATTCTTGTTATATTTATTTATTATTTCTCATTTCTTTAAATAATAATTTATTTATTAGAGAGAGAATGCCAAGAAATAACAAAAGAGATTAATATTATGACGCACGCATATCATACGGTGTCAGATTTTGAATAGCTCTGGCGTTTATACTTTATAGTTTATATGAATTTGGTATTTTATTCTGTCTTTTCTCCATCTCTGATGATGTCATTTGTTTTTTATTTTATTTAGACCATAAGAGACTATTCTTCTTCTTCTCTTCCTCCATTATTGCTCATTGGTTCTGTCCTTGTACGCTGTCGCCTGCACATTTATCTATTTATAATTTGTACTAATCCATCTTTCTTTTTAAATAAATCAACTGAAAATACTGTATTTATCCGTATACCCAGCTACCTACCTACCTACCTACCACCTTATTACTTCCTACGTAAATTTGAGATTCCATTTTAGAGATTATGCAAATCCTGTTTTTGTTTGTAGATCAAATGTTAAATCTTAATTAATAAACAAAGGAAAATATTAAGGAGATCAAAACATGACTAAATAATGATAAAATTATCATAAAAAAAATACGTGATTTTGATAGTAAATAAAATAAAATAATTTCATTTTAATGGTGATTTTATCCTCATTTAATTTTTATTTAATCCTTATATCATTTTTCATAAAGAAATTAAAACTTTTGACTACTTTATTCCATTTTTTGCTTAAGAAGTAATGGATCAGATCCATCAAGTTTCACAAGATTCTTTCTGTAGACAATGGATATAGGAATTTTGATGTCGCCTGAAGCATATGCCTACTTCCTTTCAGTAATATAATTAGACACATCATAACCTCCCTGAAATTACCTACAAGCAATAGCGACAAACAATCTCTATATCTAAGAGGGGGGTGAATTGGGTTATCGCTATAAATGCGGAATTAATAAATCTTTACCGATTTTTAGCTCTTATTACCAAATGGGGACTTAAGGCAATTTTCTCTATTCCAATTAATAGCCTATATGCAAGTTTTCTATTCAATATATATAAGCATAAATAAACTTGCTATAAACAAAAGTATAGGGAAAGAGAATACGACACCAAGATTTATAGTGGTTCGGCCAAACGTGCCTACGTCCACTCCTCCAAGCCTCGCTTGAAGATTTCCACTAGAATCGAGTTTCCGTGGTTCACTCGCAACCAAGAGTTTTCCGCAAAGGTGCACTCCAAACCTTTTACACTTTTGAGTTTTGTTCGTAGGCGCACTCACAACCTTTATACTTTACCCAAACTATAGGATTTAACAAATCACAAGTGTTTTGTATAAAGAATATTTAAAACACATTTGGATACTCACAATGATAAAGAAGATTTTGTGAGTTGGTTATCCAAATGTTCTAAGCTCACTACTAATGAATATGAAGATGGAATATGAGCTTTTTCAAATGTGAGAGTGTAAAATGATTTGAAGATGGTTATACTCTCAAGAATGTTTTGACATGATTATAGGATAAATATATGTGCAAGAGGTGTGTTGGAAGTGAGGAAAATGATGAATTTATAGATTTTGCACAAAACTAGTCGTTTTAAAGTTCTGGGACCGGTATGGGACCGGTATGCCGGTCTAACGGCTCAAAAAATGACCTTTGGCACCTCTGGAACCGGTATGCCGGTTACAGAGACCTGTATGCTGGTTACAGAGACCGGTATGCCGGTTTTGGGACCGGTATGCCTGTTTCTGATGACCAGTCAAGACTGACATCACTCGGTATTTTGGCCGTAACTTCATCTAGATATTTCCAAATCAATATCCGTAAATTGCTACGTAAACTAGACACATAGATCTATCTACTGTAAAAATTTCAGCTTCAAAAACATTAAGATGAATTTTATGGAATTTTTCTAATGTGACATGTATGCAGAAAACGTACATCTGAACATGTTGTAGTAAAATGGCTCTAGCAAAAGTTCTATATATCGAAATTGTGTTCCCTTTGAACCGTAGCAAACTAGAGACACATATCCATCTATCGGTATATCATTTGATGTTTAATTCAACCGTTTGCTAGTTTTTGGAAGATCATTTACCGATGCACTTGTGCTTGAAGTTCATTTTGGTGCAAATAAAATGCAAATGGTTTTTTTTGCATTCTAATCCATTTTAAATGCAAGTGATGCAAAATGTATGATTCCTAAGAGCTTTGAAACATTTGAATAAACTCACTTACAATTAGTTTTAGCTTTTAATCATTATTTTGATCTTCATCTTGCTTGGCTAATTCTTTGACTTTTTCATCATCTTTTTGCCTCTTTATCATCTTTGCTCTCTTGATCATCATATAACTTATTTTAGCTCTTCATCAATATTTTGACTTCATTATCATCTTTTTGTAATGTCCGTTAAAGCACGTCGAAGTCTTCACTCTCGTTGCATCATCAAAATCCATTTATGCGACCAAGTCGCCAACAATCTCCCCCTTTTTGATGATGACAACCCTTTAAAACTTGTTGATACTTGTGAGCTTCTAGGAGTCAAATATTGACGATTTTGCTCCCCCTCAATATAAGCTCCCCCTCAATGTGTGATTGTCTTTAATATAGCTCTATAACAACTTGACAAACACATTAGTACAATTACTCCCCCTTAAACCAAGGGTGAGGGTAAAACAAATTTTAATCTCATTCTAATGATTTCTCCCCCTTTGACATTATCAAAAAGTGGAGAAGCAAAAATTTAAAATCAACTGAGATACCAAATACTTATGTGCATAAGATAATGATACCAAAAACTAAAAAAATATGCACATTTTGGCATTTCCCCCCTTTTCCATAAGATGTAAAATCATGTATAATGCAATTTTTTTTAAAAAATATACCAATGATACCAATTAACATTTTATATCAATGTTTCCAATTATATCATTTTAAGCATGGTTTTTCCCAATTGTGATATCAAATAAAATAAGTCATTACATATCATGATACCAACTAAAATCAATGAATTCACTTCAATGCATTTTTAATGATTGTCTTCTTATAAGTATCTTACCAATTAATAAACAATCAAAATCCATGCTTTTCATTATCAATGGAAACTTATATCAATATACATGCATTTCATTTTCATTCCAATATGTTACATGGCAAAAGCATTTTTAATGCAAAATCAATCAAATGATCACATACATGTAATTTAACTCAATAAATTCAATGTGATACCAATTGATATGAAAAATGGGTTTGAATGTATGATTTAGGCATTTAGTGATATCAAATGAGAATTGATACCAATAGAAAGTTAAATACATTGCCTAATCACTTTGTATGCTTAAAAAAATATTAACCAATTTAAAATATGCATACATACACTAAGAGGAAACGGTACCAATGTTTCCGTGAATACAGATTTTACCTTTACCGTTGCGATTCCTCATATCCTTGAGCCTTTGGGATCAATTTTGCATTTCTCTTTAAAGATTCATTCCCAAAGCTCCCCCTACCAATTTATCAATTACACTTTGGTACCCAAACTTTCTTGGGTCCATTGGGGTTAATTTTGATTCCTTGAGGAATCCATGCATTCTTAATCACATTTTTGTACATGCATTCAAAAATTTTATGTCCCTTTTTATTACATGCATGACATGTGATATTTTCATCTTTAACATTCTTAGCATGAGAATCAGATGCCTTAACAAAATAATTCTTCAAAAAATTTCGTTTAATGTAAGGCCTATATCCTAATCCTTCTTTTTTAAAAGCACATTTTTGGGATCCAATAAGCATATTAAAATTTTTATGTCCCAATGTGAACTTGCTAAGTATGTTTTGCAAATCAATAACCTTTGTGTTTAATAACACATTTTCATTTAAAATTGATTCGCAATCGCATGTCTTAGAGCTAGATGGCATATTTGATATGACATTTTCAAGTTCTAGCTTTTTCAATTTTAAACATGAATTTTCATTTAAGCATGCGATTTCTTTTTCATGTTTAGCCCTTAAGCATATAATCTCATTATCTACAACATGAATTTTATTCATACAACATGCATGATCATTTTTAAGTGATGAATGCTCATTTTTAACAATTTTAAGTTTCTTCTTAAGCATGTCACACAACTCTTTTAAGCCATTAAAAGCATCAAGTAAATCATTATAGTCTTGAGAATTGTGTACCTCTTCTTCTTCACTTTCAAAATGGAAGTCCTCATCCGTGATAGCCATGAATGCTATTGATTTGTCTTTGACTTCGACCTCTTCCTCCTCGGATGAGCTTGAATCACTATCGCTCCAAGTTGAAGTAGTTTTCATTGTCTTTTTCTTTGTTTTTCCTTTCATTATTCTCAATGGGCAATCGGTGGCTATATGACCCGATTTGTTGCATTCATAACACACAATTTTCTTGTTCTTCCGCGGCCACTTTTCTTCTTTCTTTTCATCCGTCTTTGATTTTCCTTTAAGCTTTACGGATTTGAGGAGCTTCTTGAAGTTCTTGTTTATTTGAGCCAACTCATCATCATTATCACTATCACTTGAGCTTTAGTCATCTCTTTTTCTCGCTTTTAAGGCCAAAGGCTTTCTTGTCCTTTTTCTCATCTTCCTCCTTTTTGTCCATTTTGATCTCCATTTCATACTTAAGTAATTTGCCGACTAAATCATCCATCTTCAATGTGTTTACGTCGTTTTCTTCTCTAATGGAGGAGGTATAGCTTCTAAATTCCTTTGGGAGTGATCTTAAATTTTTCTTCACATAATCGGATGTCCCAATGGCTTTTCCCAAAACGCCCAAATGATTGATGATGACCGTAAACCTTGAAATCATGTGATAAATTTCTTCCCCGGATTCCATTTTGAAATTGTCCAATTCGCACATGAACTGGTTGATCTTTGATTCCTTTACTTGGCTTGTGCCCTCGTTGACCATTTCTAATGACTTCCACAAATCATAAGCATTTCCACATTCCGGAAGCTTGCTTACTTGATCCCGATCAATGGCACATAGGAGTTGGTTGAGTGCCTTAGCATTTTGTGAGGCTATTTTTACATCCTCACTATCCCATTCTAAACTCGGCTTCGGAATCTCAACCCCATTGCTATCCCTTTTTGTTGGTCCTTTTGCACCTCGTGTGATAACCAAATAAGATTGCGGATCTACGGCAATGAGATAATTTAGCATTCTCATCTTCCAATAATTGTAGTCCGTTCCGGTGTAAAATGGAGGTCTAGTCGTTGAAAATCCCTCGGCAAGATTTGACGAGTTGCTTGTAGATGCCATGATCTATTCTCGGACGGTTAAGTCTTTCTTGAGAATACCTCGCTCTGATACCAACTGAAATTACCTACAAGCAATAGCGACAAGCAATCTCTATATCCAAGAGGGGAGTGAATTGGGTTATCGCTATAAATGCGGAATTAATAAATCTTTACCGATTTTTAGCTCTTATTACCAAATGGGGACCTAAGGCAATTTTCTCTATTCCAATTAATAGCCTATATGCAAGTTTTCTATTCAATATATATAAGCATAAATAAACTTGATATAAACAAAAGTATAGGGAAAGAGAATACGACACCAAGATTTATAGTGGTTCGGCCAAACGTGCCTACGTCCACTCCTCTAAGCCTCGCTTGAAGATTTCCACTAGAATCGAGTTTCCGTGGTTCACTCGCAACCAAGAGTTTTCCACAAAGGTGCACTCCAAACCTTTTACACTTTTGAGTTTTGTTCGTAGGCGCACTCACAACCTTTACACTTTACCCAAACTATGGGATTTAACAAATCACAAGTGTTTTGTATAAAGAAGATTTAAAACACACTTGGATACTCACAATGATAAAGAAGATTGTGTGAGTTGGTTATCCAAATGTTCTAAGCTCACTACTAATGAATATGAAGATGGAATATGAGCTTTTTCAAATGTGAGATTGTAAAATGATTTGAAGATGGTTATAAACTCTCAAGAATGTTTTGACATGATTATAGGATGAATATATGTGCAAGAGGTGTGTTAGAAGTGAGGAAAATGATAAATTTATAGATTTTGCACAAAATTAGCCGTTTTAAAGTTCTGGGACCGGTATGGGACCGGTATGCCGGTCTAACGGCTCAAAAAATGACCGTTGTCACCTCTGGAACCGGTATGCCGGTTACAGAGACCGGTATGCCGGTTTTGGGACCGGTATGCCTGTTTCTGATGACCAGTCAAGACTGACATCACTCGGTATTTTGGCCGTAACATGCTCTAGAAAATTCCAAATCAATATCCGTAAATTTCTACGTAAACTAGACACATAGATATATCTACTGTAACAATTTCAGCTTCACAAACATTAATATGAATTTTATGGAATTTATCTAATGTGACATGTATGCAGAAAACGCACTTCTGAACATGTTGTAGTAAAA
This sequence comes from Zanthoxylum bungeanum, assembly GCA_019454045.1. Taxonomy (NCBI): domain Eukaryota; kingdom Viridiplantae; phylum Streptophyta; class Magnoliopsida; order Sapindales; family Rutaceae; genus Zanthoxylum; species Zanthoxylum bungeanum. The sequence goes on from SKCR01037278.1 coordinate 113,354, forward strand.
TGGCTCTAGCAAAAGTTCTATATATCGGAATTGTGTTCCGTTTGAACCGTAGCAAACTAGAGACACATATACATCTATCGGTATATCATTTGATGTTTAATTCAACCGTTTTCTAGTTTTTGGAAGATCATTTACCGATGCAATTGTGCTTGAAGTTCATTTTGGTGCAAATAAAATGCAAATGATTTTTTTAGCATTCTAAGCCATTTTAAATGCAAGTGATGCAAAATGTATGATTCCTAAGAGCTTTGAAACATTTGAATAAACTCACTTACAATTAGTTTTAGCTCTTAATCATTATTTTGATCTTCATCTTAATTGGCTCATTCTTTGACTTTTTCATCATCTTTTTGCCTCTTTATCATCTTTGCTCTCTTGATCATCATATAACTTATTTTAGCTCTTCATCAATATTTTGACTTCATTATCATCTTTTTGTAATGTCCGTTAAAGCACGTCGAAGTCTTAACTATCGTTGCATCATCAAAATCCATTTATGCGACCAAGTCACCAACACTCCCAATATCTAGAAAAAAAAATTAGTGGACAGAGTTCTGAATGTTAGACACATAATTCTACAGTGGAAGGTATGGGTCAGATAATGTCTAAACAAGTAATAAGATAAGAAGAAAATCTATGAACTGCTTTGAATTTCACAAAACTAAGAAGTAGGTTGAATTTCTTCATATTACTTACAGTTTTTCTCTTCTTTAAAATAAAAATCCATGTGTTCATGTCGGCATCAGCTTTAAGAAAGAAAATATGTCTTGATTGACAAGGGAAATCATTTAAATGAAAATTTTGATTCCAAAATCGTTTCTAATTTTTGGTTCCATTGGTAGGTTTCTGTTCCATATTTTTGGAACCGGAACCGTTGATGAACTTTTCCCATTCACCTACTCATTCTGGAATATATAACTTTTCCCATTCACCTATTCATTCTGGATATTTGTCAGTGGTGAACATATCACCACTGATGATGACTCCTTCCATCTTCCTTGGACTACAAGCCCTCTGTTGATGAAATTTTCTAAGATGTTAGAGTTGGTGCTCGACGCGCCAATTTTTTAATTTATTTATTATAAGTACATTTTACATTTATATTTTAGTAGGAATAAAATTAAATTTTTTTATCAATATAATCTTTTAGTTATATGGTAAAGGCGTAAGTTGACCATGGAATGAGTAGTTGTGATGTAGTTGCAAAAGCGTCGTCAATTCGTCAATTGACATTGAGAAACATCACAACATAATTCATTCTTAAATTATTTCTGGTCAAGGTTTACATACATGGTCGTTTAGTAAACCCGTGAAACTGGTACATGTTGTATATTTGAATAGTTCCAATGGTTTATCTCAGTGAACCATGAGTCTTAGGGGGACTGGTATAGACATATAGGTATATTTATTGGATGAATACTGAACGACTCACCGAAAATTCCTAATAGATGGTACACCAATGTCAATAGGAATATTCTCGAGTCAAGTAGCATATTAGGTCCTTCGACTTGAGAAATCATTGTAGATATGAGTTATCCTCCACACTTTGATGGCAGCCACGTCAATGATCTATATAAGATCAAACCTTTGTCTGGCCGTTGGATGTGGACTGATGCTCATGATTATTTAAATCATTGGCCAAGGTATACTGCGGAAGTGAGTTAGAAGTATTTATCTAGAGAATCATGTATATGTCGCGACATATATGAATTATATATAGCGGATATTTGACGTATCATTTATATCTCTAGTACAATTCGAATAGTAATGGAGAGATTGTGTATATGTAATGATCTCGACTTATATGGTTCGACTCGATTATATGTGGTCGTCGTAATTTGTGAGTGGGTGAATTACAGACATGGAAATGGTTTATGTGACAGATAAACATGAACCTAGAGAGTCCCACAATATGAAGTGTACTCGTTGAGTATTTGGACAATAAATTACGGATAATTTGGATTATTCATAATTTGTACATGTGAGTACATTTAATGTGTATTTATATATTATACATAATTTGATTTGATACACATTAAATGTCAATTGGAAATTGACATTTGTCCTTATTATAATTAATTGAATTAATTAATTATTAATTATATTAAGAAAGAATATTCTTAGAATATTTTTCATGATTAATTTTTGTTTAAAATTTAATTTTAATTAATTAATTATTATTTAATTTAAATTTCTAGAATTAGAATATTGTTGGAATATTATTTTATATTTGGCTAATTTTGATCGGCCAAACCATGTGTATTTTACATATGGATTCCATTAGCTAAAAATTAATTAAATAATATTATTTAGATAAGATTAAAATTATTTCAAAATTTGGACTATATATTGACTTGGTAAATTGACTAAATTTTCCCTCCGATTTTCGGCCATATTGGTATTTGAATGAAAAATATTTTTCATTTTTTGTTAGAGTTTCTCATGTGTTGAGAACAAAATATTAGGGCCGGGTTACAAAATTTAGATACCAAAGGAGAAGTATTTGGAGACTGAAAGTAAATATAAAATCTTAATATGATTTAGGTATAATCTTTGTTTTGTTTTTGAAAAATTATTTTCTTATACATGTTGATATTAGGAATATGCCTTATACCCAACTTGTGGGTGGGTTACATGTACATGTACTTGTAATATAATAGGGTAGTAATAATTTCATTAAACAATAAGATGGCATTTATTTATTATTCGTGTCTCGTATAAATCTATATGAAATGATTTACACTTATAATAAAGTCCTTAGAGTAATAGGAGGATGACTTTCAAGTCTTATGAGAATCTTTACTCCTAAATTTTCTTAGTCATGGTTTTATGAACAATTAGGGCATTCACAAAGCGGAGAGACTAGCATACTGATATGATCTGCCTTAAAGTCTGATAGCTGATCTCATAGGCTACTAGCGGGGTTCCGACCGCTTGGTATATCACATGGGTGCGTGATTGGTTCATGTCCATCAAACTGACCACCGAGAGTTTTCACATGAAGTGTTTATCTCATCTATCTATTAAAACTCTCATGTATCGATTGTATGACTAGTCCTTAGACTTGAGGTCTTTACAGTCTTGTGCATCGATCAAGTCACTTCAATATTCTTCCTTCCTCGATTCATAGAGTCGGTCACAGGTGATTGAGTCATTTGTTGAAATGCATAAAGGTTGTGAAGATGCAACAGATGATCGCCACTCTCTCTCGGATAGCTTTTATTCATAAGAGTCGTATCCTATTACGCGGGTTGACATGTTTGATCAATGCTTAAGACTGTGGACACAACAATCATGTGAGATTCTTGGTTTAGCAAAAATCATGGTATTATCAACATTATACATTTGACCATATGAGTAGACATTGTCAATGGCACTGGTCATTCGGTGGGGATACAACGAGGTGATGGACCATATCATATGGGAATCGAATATGAAATGGGTACATATTTTTCCTTTCTTATTTGGGAGCCTTAACATATTACTAGACATTAACTCTGGTCATTGAAATTAAATGACTACATGATACCTATTATTGGAAGATAATTTATGTCCGATTAAGTCCACATTGTTGGACAATTATGACACATAGCGTCACTATTTGTACAAATCATGGTGTTGTTGTACAAATTAACTATGTGACAAAAGAGATTGCACTCTTATCATTTGTGATTAGATCACCTAGATGTATAAATGACGAGAGGTCCCTATGATTTGTTCCTGGACGGAGAATGATATGAGACAGTATCAGTCCACGAAGGATAAATCATTAAATATCCCTAGTCAGAGTATTATCGAGATTGGACATCGATAAATACGTAAAAGACTAGTATTACACTTGTGCGTGTTGTGAGGGCACAACGGCATAGTTCTCATATATTTAGGTATAGGATACTCATGCAAGTGTAATAGGAGGTTGTGTTTTACTGATGGTACGGGAAACAGCTTCGCTCTGGATAGACCCCCTCAGAATTCCATTGGTAGTATGACTATGTGTCTATGGAAGTCCGAAATCAGGGTAGGTGTATTTGGTCTTAACCTGAGACTTGCACCGCTAATACTTGCGACAATCAATATACTTTGGTTGAGGTCGTCCAGGGCTTTAACAGGTTATGTGTACGCCAATACTGGGTATATTGAGAATCGTAGTGTGTTGGGTGTGATGTCAAGACGAAAGTGTCACTCCAGTCATATGGAGATGATGGTCACGTAGGATACGGGACTTATTCTCTTAAATGCTGCAGCTATCGGGATAAAATGACAAGGTCATGTTTATCCGATTATAGAGACTAGTCACCAGACATCCGACATGTGCTTCGTACGGGGCAGACACAACTCCAGCCCCAGGCCTAACACGTGATCATCCGATACTGGACAGAAATACGCAATACTACGGTATACTACGCTTGATATAGATCCTTTATTCCTGTAAGGATATTTCCGGAGAATTGGGTAGGCATGGCGCTTTGCTAGAGGCCAACCTTGTCTTGTAAATCGGTATAAACGTAGTACTTGGTACTTACGTGTTCGGATAGTCCGACGACCGAATTTACTGCCAACATATCCGGGGATCTCATGGGTCGCTTCCCAAAGATTCACCGATGACGTATAACTCGCACTCTAAATTAATCTGGGATTAATTAGAAGAGAGAGAAAATTAATCTGGGATTAATTGCGGAGATATTTTATCTGGGATAAAATATCATTAAAAGAGAGATAACGATTAATTTGGAATTAATCGATTAATTAATATATTTGATATATTAAACGAAATTGGATTTCGACGCGGAATTAAAATTAGATTTTAATTCGGGTGAACGAATTAATTTAAAATTAATTCGTTAGCGACATGAATAGTGATTTCGCTAGGCGTAATCATTTAATTACGACGCAACGGAAAATTCGTTAATTTAGAATTAGTGAACCCGAGCCCGAGATTATTTGCGAGCGCATTCGCATTTCGAATTCGAGTGCGGCACACAAGTCAAATCAAGCGTCAAATCGCTAGTCGCAACTAGCGTCACATCATTCGTCAATCAAGTGATGGTCTTTCACTTTGAGTGATTGACGCAAGTCACTATTCATGATTGATGGATTGATGTGAGTTGATGGAGGTTGGTGTGGCTTTATTGTTTGACTTTTGTAAAGCCAATTTTGTGGTAAATCATTTGATTATTTTTGGAAAATATATAAGTGGATTTTATACACAAAATACCAACAATTCAACACATTTCTCTCTTCCTCTTTCTCCCTTTTCTCACGCCCAAACCAGTAGCATTTTTCTTCTGTTTTGCCGAGCAGTGAGGGAAGCTTGGAGTGGGATTTTGTGGCAAAATCTCAAGTGCTAGCACACTTACGAGACATGCGAAGGTGATAGGGAAGTCCACCCATGAGCCGGGAACCATTCGACGAAGCTTGGAGCTTGACGAAGGACCAAAAATGAGGCCAAACCAGTGAGTTGTTTCAGCTCACTGCCGAGCAGTGAAGAGAGGCATAATTTCATTTTTGTTGTCTTCGCGTCGCTCAACCGATCGATGTGAGTATTCCGCAACTTCTTCGATATGTATTCGTACTTTATTCATGCTTATTATTGATCTTGGGACCTTAATAGAAACCAACACCCATTGGGTGTGGCTTAGTGGTAAATGACTTAAGACTTGGTTTCAGGTCCTGAGTTCGAGTCTATGGATTATATTTCTTGAAAGAGTTGAGGGCAGCGTGAGGTCTAACCTACTCCGCTTAAAGCCAAGTAGAGTGGTTTTGCGGCGAGGTTTCCAACATTTCCAAAAAAATATATATTTGATTAAATTACCGTTTTTCAATTTCATGAAATTCGAAATGGACTTTATGTATCAAAATCAAGCCTGAGACTTGATTGATTCACCTGATGGGATAAAACTCATAGGCTACAAGTGGGTTTACAAACGTAAACTGATGAAGAATGCAACATTCAAACCTATAAAGCTAGGTTGGTGGCGAAAATTTATAGACAAATCCAAGGAATTGACACTGATGAAACCTTTTTGCCTATTGCAATGATAAAGTTCATTAGAATTTTACTATTACTAGCCGCACACTTTAATTATGAGATATGACAAATGGATATCAAAACCACTTTTCTTAATGGGAACCTCATAGTCTATATGACTCAACCTCAAGGGCTTACATCTAAAGAATATCATAATAAAGTATGCAAGCTAAAAGTTCCATTTATGGACTTAAGCATGCCTATAGAAGTTGGAATTTATGATTTGATGAGATTGTCAAGGAATTTTACTTTGTCAAAAACGTAGATGAGTCTTGTGTTTACAGAAAAATAATGGGAGTGCTATTGTGTTTCTAGTATTGTATATCAATGACATATTTATCGTTGGGAATGACATTCTCATGATGCAAGCCACCAAATAATGGTTATCTCATAATTTCTCCATGAAATGTTTGGGAGAGGCGGCCTACATCTTTGAGATTAAGATATATTGTGATATATCTAAAAGGTTGTTTGAGTTGTCTCAATCCTCATATATAGATAAAATCTTGAAAAGATTCAAGATGGAAGATTTCGAGAAGAGAAATCTACTTGCCACTCAAATAATCAAATTATCTAAGGAGCAATGTCCACACACTCCTTCATATACAGAGCAATGTCCAAACACTCTTTAATATGTATTTGATATATATTACATGTTTCCAAATATTTAGTGTTTATAATTTTTTTGATAATCTTGATTTTGTTCTAATTAAATTAATTAAGATCAAAATCAAAAATTATCATTATAGAGTGTTATGACCACCTTACAATGCCTAAAAGTGTTCTTAGGATTTCATATGTTGTGACTTTGAATTATGCATGTAACTAAATAATTATTTAATTTGATTAAATCTGAAATTAATTTATTTTATGTAAAATATGTGATATTTAAATGTGTTTGGATGTTATGGGTGTTGAAATAATTTTCGATAATTATTTCACGGTCAAACCCTAAAATTACTCGAAAACGACAAAAAAGGCATATCAGATAATATGTGACTGTGCAATGAACTGCGCACTGCACAGCCACATTAAGGGCAAACTGATCACTATTTATGTGATTGGGACAGCCTGACCCGTGAACCGACTGACCGATTTGACTGATCACTTAGTTCGCATAAAATTTTTAGAAAAAGTTTCGTAAAATTTTTACCTTGTTTCTGTAATTTAATTAGTTATCATTATTTGATTTCGATAAAAATATTTAGGTGAAATATGGACAAATTAACAGTATACAATACATGGTAATTTGTCTGGAAAATTAAATTTTTTTAAGAATCCCATTTTGCCTACGATTCTATTACTAAAACCCCAACGGATGCATGTTGTACATTTATCACATGCCATGCTGACATGTAAGATTATGTGTAATTACACATGTTATTATGCATGTTAATCCAAACTAATATGTTTATTTAAGTGGAATTACCATTAAAATCCATTAACTTTGGATTATGGCCCATAACTCCACATGCTCTGGAGTGCTGATTTAGGGATCAAAGTTTTTCCATTCTATACCATTGTTAAATCGTGGATTCCGAAATGTATCCTCTTCGAAGTGAGTTGACTTTGGAATGAGCTAATTTGAGATTCAATTGATTTTGGAGTGATGACACTTCGGAGTGACATCACTGTAGAATATTACTACTCCGACTTTTTATGAGTCAACATCTGAGTTTTTTCAAGGGTTTGAGGGTTCCAAAGATTGTCCTGACTTTTCTCGTCTGATGATACTTTACATCTAATAGTATTATAATAAGTATCACAATTTTACTGCACCTTACTCTGTCTAGCACAATTCCACTGAGGAAACTTAATAAGGAAAATTCATTGATAGTATGGCTGACATCATGCACTTACAATATATATATATATATAGGTCTCCAATTGGCATTTTAAGGTAAAGATTAATGTATGTAATTACTATATATAGTGATGATAGTCACACTCGAAAAAGGATAAAGGATGATCTAATACACGAGACTTCCTACACCGTAGGTTATGGGGAGGATTCAATATGTATGCAGTCTTAACCTTACTTTTTTTTAATAAAGAGGTTGTTTCTATGATTCGAACATATGACCTTCAGGTCACAATGGAGTTGCAACCGAAAAGATCTAGAAAAACCTAGATCTGCATTAATAAAAATACTAATCGGGATTTAGATTTCTAAGATTTGCATAAATCCATATAATCCAAAATAAAATAAATCCATAGTTAAACAACCAATTTTAACATCCAAAACAACATTTACAATTCACAATCTATCTAAAATAGTCTAAATCTAAATCTAAAAATATAATAAAATTATAAAATAAAAAATTAATTATTTTTTGTTTTGTTATCGAGTTCCTGATTATGAAGTTATTTTTCTGATATTTTCTAATCCAGATCCATATATTTTTTGGGTATAACTGTCATCCTTATATATAGCTGTTGGAGACATTAACTTTTACCTTAAAATTACCGATGAAAATCCATTTTCAAATTTTTTTCTATATAAATTAATTATGAACATTCGAAAATTCACAATTTTTTCATTTGAAATTTATCAATACTTATTCATTTTCCATATGAAATTCAAAAAAAAATATTCATTTTTCCACCAGAAGTTTCAAAAGTATTCACTTTTCCACCCATACATTATCCAATGATCAAAATACCCTTATGACATCACCAAAACTTTAATATCGTTAACTATGAGGAAAAAGTGAATATTTTTTGAATTTCAGGTAGAAAATAAATATTTCAAATATTTTTGAGTTTGTCTAGACTTTAACCAATGTTTTACATACCGTTTGGAACAAATGAATTGAAAATATGGAAAATGAATTTTCATGTTTGATTGTTTGGTATGTTATAATTTAAAACATATAATTTAATTGAATTTTATATAATCATGTTTGGAATAAATTCAAAATTGAAAATTTATTTACCTTTATTTTCTAATATACCCCTAATTTAATGATTTTATAAAAATAAGTAAGAAACATTGAGCCATCAAAACCAACATTTAATTTTTACAAAAAAGAAAAGCATCCTTTTCCAATATCATTATTTTGCTTAAGTAAATAAGCAACACAACGCTCAAGGTAGAAGTATAAATAGGAATCTGGAAAAATTCTTCAACGGCGAATATGCTGCAGTATTAGTACACAACTCTCATAAAATTTTCTATATGCAATGAAACCTATGCTCTTAAAAAAATCAAAAATAAAAAAATTTGAATCGAGATTTATATTTATTTAAAAAAATTCCCTATCATTATAGCTATTAAGATAAAAGTTTATAAAAAAACCCTAAATTGAATAACAAAAACCCTATTTTTTTATCATGATCAATTGCACTGACATAAAGTACATAATATGTGATTTTTTGGAGACGAACACCATCCCCATTGAAATAGATCCTACACATTTTATTCATGAAATGGGTTGGATTGGTATTAGTTTGGACACATCAAAAGAATAAGGGGCTTTCCAATCAACGTTGCACTTAAACCAAATAAATAATCAAAATAAATGTGGTATAAGGAATAAACAAATCTCTAACATAAAATCCTAATTCATGCGACAAAACGAAAATAAATAAATAACTAATAACAATAACACTCACGTGAATAAACAAGTATTGATAGATAATCGGCGATAAGATGATGTTGCAGTTGAATCATCTACGTATGCTGCCCAACTGGAGAGTGAAGAGTTTTCAGTGTTAAAAGAGAATAGAGAATAATATAGTCTTCAGAGAGAAGATGAAAGAGAATAAGAATGAATAATATAATGTGAGAAATAAAAAAAAAAGGATAATTTTATCAAAATAAAATTATTTGTTTAGAAATTCCATCAATTTTGATGGAATTTATTTAGTTATAATCAATTTCATAAAATTAAAGTCATAGAATTGAAGTCAACTTTTTTTTTTTAATTCCAAATTGTAAATGAATTCCACACAAAATATTAAGGTTGAAAATTGATAATTTCACTATAATTTTTTAACTAGAAAAAAAAAACATATTTTGTGCATCTCTTAGATTTGATATTGATCTCATCACATCCAATTTCATCATATCTCATTATAATGTCATTTTTTATAGTTACTTCACGATTCACACATCCATGTATCAAATTCAAATTTAATGATAGAAATTTTCAATTTAATTACTTATTTCTAAAGTTTAATAAATTACATTATCAAAACCTCTGAATAAACCGATGCATGCATTTTTCTTAAAGACAGCAAAGGCTTGAACGTTTATGGAACGCCAGTTGGCAGCTGCAGTGCCCTACTCTTTAATACTTTGAGATGACAAGAAAAATCACAGAAACAAAAGAAGACAAATATGTACGAATCCAAGATTGATTTGTTGAAAAACCAAAAAAAAAAAAAAAAAAAAGCCTAATCTATTCTTCTTCCCTAGTTGTTCAAATATTAAATTTTTTTTCCTGCCAAAAAAGCCCTGATCCCTTTGAGTACTCGAAGGTAGCTTTTATAAAAAGCATGCAGGAGGTGTGAATCCCTCGTAACTATTATCAAAGATTCCATTCTCTAAGATGTGAATTTAAAGATTTCAGAAGTGGGTTGTTGAGTTATTAAAAGTATTAGGGTGTTCCAGTCACATGTTCAATAGTGTACTTCTTCTTATTGAATTTGGAATAGGGTTAAGTTTTTCATAATTTTTTATTTTAAATATATACTACATATTAGTTTATTTTTAGTTTATTAGTATGTTGAAATCACATTGTGATTAAAAAAATACAATAATGATGTGATTGGAGTCACAAATGTGACTGATAATAGACAATATAACTGAGATAAATAATGTGACTGAGGTCACGAGTGTGACCGAGGGTCGGCTCTGTGACTGATGTCATAATTATGAGTGTATTCAATATGATCAAGGACGGTAATATGATTGTGCTTAATGTGACTGAAGATTGACAAAGTGACTGAGATAATTATTGTGACAATGCTCAATGTAATTGAGGGTCAGTAATGTGACTAAGATAACTAATGTGACTAAAAATAATTAATGTTGTGTCTGAGGAACACATAACACAACTTTCAGTTACTAATGTGACTTAAGTAAAAATGTGATCATGATGGAGTTCAATGAAAAGCATGTGCGATGCAACAACTTTGGTGCTAATTTTGACTTTACGTAAATCCGAATTTGATAGAGTTTTATTAATGAAAGTTGTAAGTGTTAGTTTCATGTTTGTTGGCAATGTCCGTAACAGAACAAGTTTAATTAAGTTGTAATGAGTCTTGAATAAATCGGTGTAATTGGACCAGTATTCGGACGACATCAGATGAAGTTGTCAGAGTTTGCGTTCTTGGTGAGTTCTTATTTGGGTTCGATCTATTTGCGTTCGTGGTTCGTTTGAGTAGACGTTCGAATAAAAACTTCCAGATGTTCCACGTTCGAGGTACGTTCGAATGAAACTGTCCAGAGGCTTCGCATTCAAGGTGTGTTCGTAAGAACGTTCGAACGGTTTTGAGGAACAACTCACGTTCGTCACACGTTCTTGTGGCGTTCGAACGGCTGTGTGTAAGTGGGTTATTTTGGACGAATTTTTGAACGAGTTTTGCACAAGGAAAACCCTATCTCTACCCTACATATATAAACAAACATATTGCCATTTTATCAACTGTTGGAAACTTATTATTCTGAGCTACAATATTGTTTGTTTTCAACCTTCTTGACAATTCACCTAGAAAACTTATTTGGTTTCCTTGTCTTCTCTCTTTTGGTGAGATTAAAGTTTGATTTACCATTATCACAGAAACACAACCCTAACCTAATTACCTAAGCCTTCAGAGTTCTCTAGAAGGAAGATTGATAGTCAGAGTTTCGGCGTTGCGAGTTCGCAGGGTTGATCCACTCAAAGACTTCAAAGGTTCTAGAGAAGGCCGCTCGGTGCAGGCTCGTGGAGTTTTCCGATTTATTATAGCCTAGAGGTATTCGAGTCGGTGAAATTGTCATAATAGGTTCTACACCATCGCTGTAAATAATAGCCTTTACCCATAGTGATTTTTTACTTGCACAAGTTTTCCACTCCGTAAAATTATTTTGTTGATTTTGTTTATTACTTTGATATATTTTCTTTGATTCATATTTGCATAGACTTAAGGTGATTGTTAAATCGAACTATAGTCACTCTAACGTTGACCTGTCTTAAATTAAAATAGTTGTTTAATTTCGCACAGGATCAGAACCTTAGACAAAAATCAAATTTTCAATGGTTCAGAGCCCGAACTCAATCCTTGACCCATTTCCTATGGACATAAGTTAACCCTTAAATTGCCCATGTTCTTTGATGAGACTAGGTATCTTCATTGTAAGGTTCATATGAGAGCGTTACTTAAATATCTAGATGAGATAGTGTGGATGTTAGTAGAGTATAGGTGGAAACTTCCCATGATCATGGTTAATAGAGTCTCTTCTCCTAAAAATAAACTTACTTGGACAAAAGAGGAGTTTGATGCGGTAATAGGAACATCAAAGCCATTCATGTCATTCATGTTGTTATTTGCTCCACAAAGTTTTGAATAATTTCTATATGTGAGATACCCAATGATGCATGAGATATCATTCAAACTGTTCATGAGGGCACACTGTGAGTTTGAAATATTAGACTCCAAGATTTTGCTACTAGGTTTGAAACGGCTAGAATGAGACCTCTGATGAATTTTACGGTGAGATTAACAACATTATTAATTTCAACTTTAACATAGGTGAGACTATTCATACGAATATGATAGTTAGAAATTATTTTAAATCTTTACCTGAAAAGTTCTTGCTTAAAATCACTGCCATTGAAGAGAGTAACGATTTATATCACCTCAAACTAGATGACATTGTAGGAAAACTTCAGACGTATGAGAGCAAACTTCGTGGTTATAGAAATCCCAAGAACATATCTATGAAAATCTTGAAGGAAGTTACTCTTGATTCATCCGATAATGATAAAGAGGATGATACTTTCACAGATGCTAATATGGCCATGTTTGTGAACAAAAAGTCAAGTCAGTCTCCCATAGTGATTTATAATATGGCTATTCTTTTGATCAGTCTCATAAGGAGAAATGCAATTACATTTCATTCTCTTCCAGTGTTGTGGGTGAGAGATAGGCCAATGTTAGTGACCTGGATGCATATTCGAATTTCTCTTATGATGATTCGTTGATGAGGATGATCATCAAGTAGCTTATACTAAATTGTTTAATGAGAGTTTAGCTATCAAGAATACGAATGTTGGAATTCCGTAAGAGGCTGAAGGAAACAGAGCTAGAAAATAACGAAATTCAAGCCAAAATTGACAAGAGCCTTACTGTTATTGATGACATTGAGGAGATGAATAAATGACTAGTTGATAGAGTCAAATTCTTAGAAGCAGAACTTGGAAATGCTAGAACCCAGATATCTGTATTTTCTAGTGGAATTGAGAAACTAAACCGCATGATATGTATTAATGTGTTTTCCTGTGATAAGAGAGGAGAAGACTTTGTTGAGTCAAGTTGTGACAATGTGTCAACGTCTAAAACTAGGTCTTTCACTCCTCCATGTGACTTAGGAAAGAAACTCATTATTGAGTATCAAGTGTTTCCCTCTGTGGTTCCTTGTTTTGTGTACCAATCTCAATCTAGATGTGCTTCTGGCAAACCTCGCTCTCATTCGATGTTTGTGCTTATTTGCTATCACTGGGGAAAGTCAGGACACATTAGACCTAAATGTTTCTTGTTGTATAAACAAAAGAAAAAGCCTAAGAGTATTTCACCTAGATTTGATTCTTCGAATCTAGTTCGTCAAGTTTCTGCATTAGCTAAACAGACGTATTTCATTAGTGAGAAACTTGCATTGATGACAATGAACATTCAAGTGAAAGAGGTTCTTAAGGAAATTTGGGTGAGAAATGAAACTTCTTTCCCAATAACGTCAGAATGCTTTGATCCTATAAGGTGTGATGAGAGTGCACTTCGGTGCAACTCTACTTAGTTGGTGTATTCATATTTCCTTATTGCACGTGTGTGTGCGTGTGTTTTATGTGTTTGCATAACTACATGCTTTTATTTTCACTACATATGGGTGTGTTTGTTTTGTTTTTGTTATATGCTATTTGGTATATAGGATGGAAACCCGGATATAAATTTCATAGTCAATTCTGAATGGATGGTAGTATGATCTGCACTCGGGAATACAACTCCACGTACCATTGGATAATGACAAGTCATGTTGTGTCTTTTCTTATTTTTGTGTTAAAAGAAAAATATAAAAAAAAAATAGAAAAGACCAAAAAGATTTTGTGGCTTGATAGAACATGAAAAAATTATTGCATTTGATCCTGGTATGTAGAATATATCGTTATGTATGTGTAATATGTTTTTATTTTTCTTGATACTCTAAGTGCATAAGTGTCTGTGATGGAAACCCTTCATATATCTTGTGCTTGCATTTCACATACACGTTTTTGTTGTTTTCGAGGCTTGATCGCATGTATGAGTTTTTTTGGACGGGCAGTCTAATCTATGCCTTAATTAATTCATCGAATAGTGTGACATTTGACTAGATGACCTCGTGTTATCCATTTTAAGAAAAAAAATAACAATTGAAATGAGTCTCAAGTGCTTCAATTCAAAAGGTACTCAAAAGAGACAATGACCCAAATTCAAAAGATAAGGGAAAAACCCTTCACTCGGAAGAGTTTTTATTTATGAGCTCATCAGATTTAGGGGAAGAATATAATAACATGCAACCAATGTTGCTTATTTCCAAAACCTAGTGGTGTTGGGTTTGAACACCTATTTTGCGGACTTGGTGTGTCATGAAATGAGATTTCTTTGGTTGTGTCCCGCTCATAAAATAAGGTTTTAAGCTTAACTTGATGTGCACTTATTTTTCACGCAAGTGCTTGCTATGCTTTGGTGTTTACGTTATATACATGTGTGTATTATTTTACATGATAAAAATTGGTGCACATTATCTCATGTCATAAAAAGTTGAATATTGATTGGGTATCATTGTACTTGCTTGTAGTGATGTTTTGAGTCATTTTGACTTTTTTTTTTTTTTTATGTTTTTTAACTCATTGTGTGTTTTATATCATCGCATAGTTTTTTTAGCATTACATATTTTTAAGTTCTTACTTCCCGTGTGTTCGTTTTGCTAACTGAGTAAGGCTGTTAGTGAGGATGAGTACGTTAAGTTTGCATATTCTCTTGCATGTGGCTTTTAATTGGTATCTTGATATGTTGTTTTGACATGTTATTTTTACCCATTGTCATTTTGTGACAAAATGGCGGAGTAAGTATATCGATATTTATTTTTGTTTTTAATACATGAGAATTTTTAATTTTTAGTTTATCTACTCTTTATATTTCATTTGCTTTTCACAAGTATCTTGTTGTTTGTGAATGTTTCAGGTGAGCAGAGTTAGTGGTTGTGGTGGCGTCGACTTCAAGACTATTTGTTTAGGTATAGATCGAGTCATATTGTAATAAGTCACTGTCTTGGAGGTGGACAGTTGGCTATTTTATTTTTGGGTCTTTTACTATAATCTTTGTATTAGGTGGTTTTGTCAAGAAATACTAAAGGGGGAGATTGTTAGTTCTATGTTGTTGGCAATGTCAGTTACAAAAGAAGTTCAATTGAGTTGTAATGAATCTTGAAGATCTCAGGCAATTGGACAAGTACTTGGATGACATCAGATGAAGCTGTCGGGGTTTGCGTTCGTGGTTCGTTCTTATTTGGGTTCGAACGCTCTGCGTTCATGGTTCATTTTAGTGGACGTTCGAACAAAAACTTCTAGAGGCTGCACGTTCGAGGTACGTTCAAATGAAACTTTCCAGAAGCTTCACGTTCATAAGGACGTTCGAACGATTTTGCAGAAAGATTCGCGTTCATCACACGTTCTTGTGGCGTTCAAATGGCTGTACGTAAGTGAATTATTTTGGACGCGTTTTTCAGCTAGATTGACACAAGGAAATGTTGGGGGTCTAATCAGAGAGGCGCAGCGGAATGAGCGCGGTTCGGGCAAAATCGTAGTTTAAAATTTTTAAACTTACGAATAAATTATTCAATATCAATATTAATAATTCATTCATATTTCACCTAAACATATTTATTTGATATCATATAACGACATAAATAATATAGAAACATCGCAAAATTTTTACGAAAACATTTTTCCGTAAAATAGCATAAAACACGTTTCTGGCCGAACCGACCGACCAATGCTCATGGGGACTGCCCAGGTCAGCCCCTAAAACATTTGGACAGTACATAGGCTGCCTGAACAGTGACAAGTTCACTGTTTGGGCTACCGTTACCCGGTAACTCCATTTTTCACTGTTTTCGCGTATTTTCCGAAATAATTTCCGATAAATATTTTTCTTGGAAATTAAAATAAACTAATATATTCTAATTACTCAATTAATAAAAACTGAATTTCTTATCTGAAAAATCAGATTTATCATTAATTTCAATAAGACCCCAGAGATTTGCAATTTAATCATTTTAGTTTTTAAATATGTCAATTACATATTTAATTGATTCCAAATCAATCCCAAAATAATTTTTACAATTTTGCAACAAAACCAGAAACTTTTCCAGATTTGCGCAAACTGTCCAGTAATTTTCCAGAATTACGAAACAGTCACTGAACTTTTCATTAATTGCAATTTGGCCCAATTTGTTCAAAACACATCAAGATCAAATCCAATCAATCCCAAATTTGACATACATCAAATATATATCAAATTATAACATATACATGAAAAGCCCCAAAATTTGAGTGGGTTAAGAACCCTAATTTCACAAATTACTCAAATTGGACAATTTACATTAAATTGACAAAATTCAATAATTTAATCATTCAATTACCACACCAATCAAGTGTCACCATCATGAAATTAATCAAGAACAATTCTAGGTTAATTATGAATGGCTAATCAACTCTAGAATGACAACTTTAATTTTCTAATTAATTTATTAAGCTCAATTACACTAATAAGCTTTATAAATCAATTATACATGCTAATTACATCCAACAAGCTTTGAAAAAAATTTAATTACAAACTTAAAGAGTAGAGACATAATCTTAACAACACAATTTGAAGTTAAGAATATTTGAAACAATTTTCATGTTGAAGGAAATAAAGAAATACTTACTAATTTTTCAAAAATGCTTAAGCTTTTCCTTTTGTTTTCCTCCAAATGCTCTCCACTCTTCTTTGCAATTTTTGTTTCATAAACTTGTGTTTTTGCTCTCTGGAAACTTATTGAAAAACCAACAACCTTTTTGCCTTTTTTTTTTCCTTTTACGTAAATGCCATTAATTAAAACAAATAAAAATAACAATTATTTTTATTTGTTTAAATACCATTAGTCCACATTTTCATTTACTTTAATAAAGCAAATAAATGTGTTCCAATGGCATTAAGCCATTTACAAACTTTAATAAAGCATAAATCATTACAAAGATATTTGTAATATTAATTATTTAATTATTTAACAATTAAATAATTAAATAATAAATATAAATATCTCAAATATATATTATATTTACATTAAATATCTCAAATACATATATTAATGATATATTTTAAATATCACAATTTGATATTTAATTAATGTGTATTTAATAATATCAAATATTAAATACAAATACACATTAATTCGGAAATGACTGTTAGGTCCCGATTGCATGTATTTTTCGTTTAACCGTTAAACGAGTTATAAATAATCAATATTATTTATAACAGTTGCCCTAGTGCTCTACGAGTATATTTCATTAGTGAGACTCTCTAGATTCAGGCATATCCGTCACGAAATCTAATTTCGTGTCCATAATTCACCCACCCGTAAATTATAACGATCACGGATAAACTCGCTAAATCATACAAGTCGAGGTCACTGCATACGTATAATCCCTCTGTCACAGGTATCCGGATTATCCCAGAGATATAGATATAAACGTCAAATCTCTATAGGAATAATTCCGTCAACGTATCAATTAGCAATCTATAAATAACATTCGAAACTCTCTTCCGAAGTATACTATGGCCATAGATTTAACAGATTGCTAATCACAAATGGACTACCTATGCTCTGTACACAGAACTGACGGATCATTTCTTGATACACACAGGATATCATGAGCATGAGTCCACACCCAACGAACATGCGGAGGTCTGATCTAAATAGATCGGTGACGTGACTGCCATCTAAGTGTGGAGGATAACTCATATATCCACAGTGGTATCTCAAGTCAAAGAATCACTATGCTACTCAACCCGTGAAGATTCCCATTGACGTTGGTGTACCATCTATTAGGAAATCTTCGGTGAGTCATTCAGTGTTTATCAAATAAACACCTACACGTCTATACGAGTCTCCCAAAGACTCATGGTTCATTGGGATAACCATCGGACCAAGTCTGATATACGACATGTACTGGTCTCAACGGACTTTACTAACCGACCCGTGTCAGCAATCTTGACCAGGAACTTAATTTAAGGATATACAACTTATAGTGACACTTCCCAATGTCAATTACAAGCTATATTGTAACTGTGCACTACGTTGTAAATCCTAGGGTCTTTGTCTAATGTATATACATATCACTAAACTAGATTTAGTTTCAATCTAATCGAAATTAGATCGAATACGTATATAAAAGACAAGATGTGCTTCCATTAAAATAGTAATATTATGGAAAAAAGGTATTGTTCGTATTCATGAATTGAACATAAATACGATCGTGATTGACTCTCAGAGCACCAACCCTAACAGGAAAACCCTACTCTACCCTACCTATATAAACAAATATAGAGCCACATTATTAACTGTTGGATCTAAGGTGCAACATTGTTTGTTTTCAACCTTCTTGACAATTCACCTTGAAGACTTTTTTGGTTTCCCTGTCTTATTTCTTTTGGTGAGATTAAAGTTTGATTTACCATCAATACATAAATACAACTCTGACCCAATTTCATAAGCCTTCAGAGTTCCCTAGGAGGAAGATTGGTTTTGGCACTCTCGGGTGGGCCCACACTACCTGTCCACGTGACATGAACCAGGCAAAAGACCGGTCTATACGTGAGGGGGAGTGTTGAGGAAAATATCTCACATCGGCTGAGATAAACAATTAAACTCAAAATATAAACATTGGACAACCCTCAACTCTCAAGCTGACTTTTGGGTTGAGTTAGGCCCATGAATTTCAATATGGTATCAGAGCCATACTCATGCACAGGTGGGCCCACACCGGGATTTCGCTC